>RJVU01053643.1:2223376-2265469 GCA_003731715.1 Anabarilius grahami | reverse complement strand
GGGGGGGGGGGGGTCACACACACACACAAAAAAACATTTTAAATAAACATAACAAATATAGTAATGCACAGTGAAATAAGTCAAAACATGCTAAAGAAATAAAGTTAATTGAACGATGGAATAAATGAAAGAAGACCAAGGTGTACCCAAAAGAATTGTGATGTGACTGATCTAATATGAATGACAGTCATAACGCTCCACACTTACCCCTCAGTCCGAGGAGCTGCCCTCGATGAAGCACTACGGCTACAGGAAGGAGGAAGGGGAACAAGGCAGGACAAAAGAGCAACACTCATGAGACAAAGCGAAAGAGGGTAGTGGCACAATAGAGAAAATGGAACAGAGACGAAAGGCTAGAAAGTAGATGACAAGAGGTGGCACAGGGCTTGTTGGGTAATTAATGGATTAAGGAGGTTTACCTAGTGGTCAATGATCTGGGATGATGACATTAAAGTTTGCAGGTTAATCCCAGGCAACCCAATGAACTGAAGAGTTAGTGAGATTCAAGCCTCTTTACTAGCTTAACTGGCAAGACTTCCTTGGCCAGCCAGCTTCAGAATAAAGACCATGCTACCAAAAGCAGACCACCAAAGAAGAACTAACCAGCATAAACCAATGAAAGAGAAAGTGACACGTGAAGGCCAAGTAAAGTAACCAATACTCAGAATTTGTCTTCTGCATTTAACCCATCCAAGTGATAACACCCACCGTGATACACACCCGAAGCAGTGGGCAGCCATTATGCATAATGACAGGGACATGTTTTGTTTGATCAGTGGAAAGGGAAAAGGTTTGGATGATCACGTGAACATTAAAGTGTGTGTGCAAACTCTCCTGAGACTTACTTTCAGTCAAAGGGATTGAGATGATGACACCATTTCCAGTCCCCACCCACAAACGGTTTCCTCCAATCAACAGGGCAGTTATCCTGACAAAAGAAAAGCCCAACTTTCCTGTACCTGTCAATCACAGACAACACAGCAGAATGTAAAACATTTATATTGTGATTACTGATGATACAATAGAATTTTATTTTATTTTGCCAAGCTAAGCCTCAAATGCTAATTCAGCAAACATCTAATGTCACTACTAAACTAATCTCTAACCAGAACCTATAAATGAGAAGAGTTGACGTCACAGAAGCAAAGTGTTACCCAGCATCTTGCTGACGTAAGGCTCGATATCCACGTCTTGTAGATGCTGGTGTGTGAGTGCGTGGTATAAGCGGAGTGTGGAATCCAAACGGATTGAAACCCAGACACCATCACCAATCCATGCCAGCTGCCTCACCTGGCTCTCCTTGCGTGGGTGAGCGTCAAATGATTTCTATATGAAAGAGAAAGAGACATAAAATAAAATAAAAGTCCCAAGACAAAGATCATGATGAGGACATAACATTAACTGTCTTGAGACTTGCCTCAATCTGCATGCTCTTGGGCTGGATCACATGGATCTTGTTCTTGTTACCACACCAGACTTTGTCATGAACCACAGCCATGCATCGAATGGAGTGGTGAGGTCTTCCCAGATCCATTAGATGATAGTTGGATAGATCCCATTGTCCATCTATGTTTACATTTCAAATTTGTTATTATAGAGAGCATGAATACAAATATTTACAGCAAACCCCTGCTTTAATAATAAATGACAGTTCTTTTTCTAATAAGTTTAACACAGGTAATATGAAGCAAACCTTCAGCTCTGTGGAAGATTGCAAGTGTTCCATCCGCTAATGCAACCAAAACTCTCCCCTTTACATGTCTGAAGCAAAGAGAGACAAAGACAGAAGAAATTATAACAGTATTTTTCATATAACTGGTGATACTTGTTATTGGTCTTTATATGAATATATATACTACTGTTTGGGGTCAGTAAGATTTTACTTTTATTCAGTAAGAATGCATTAAATGACCAACACCTTTGTCGCAACATCTGGATCCACATTCCCAAATTTCTATATATCCTAATTATTGTTAATATGTCATTCATTTTTCCAGGAGCTCATTGCTTCTACCTTCAATTAAATTGCTAACAATGATTGTAAATTAATTATTTACATTATTAGCTAACTGCATTCTCTAAATTGTAATGTTGACTTGCATTCTCTGTAAAGCTGCTTTGAAACGATATGTATTGTGAAAAGCGCTATACAAATAAATGTGAACTGAACTGAACTGAATTGAATTAAATTAAATTGATCTAAAGCCAAATAAATAATAATGCAAATAAATGCTTTTGAACTTTCTATTTATCAAAGAATCCTGAAAAAAGTATCATGGTTTTCAAAAATACATTAAGCAGCACAACTGTTTATCTGTTTCTTGGGCATCAAATCCTTATATTAGAATGATTTCTGAAGGATCACGTGACACTGAAAACTGGAGTAATGATAGTGAAAATTCATCTTTGATCATAGGAATAAATTACATTTTAAAATATTTTTAACAGTTTTTTTCTTTTTAAAATTTAATATATTTTTTAAAAACCTACTGTTATAATAAATGTAGCCTTGGTGAGCATAAGAGACTTCCTTCAAAAACAATAACTTTTGAACAGTAGCGTACATACTTCGTTAGGATTCTACTTACACCAAACTCAGTACAGAGTCTTTGAGTTTGATTGAATGGAGGCATTTCTTCCAGTTGGACACTGCAGAGTGGACATAAAGCCTGTGGACAGAGTTTACAAAGTCTTTTACATGGTGCATATAATGTTGCAAATAGAATTATGACTTTATAATGTGAAAATGCAATTAAATATGTAATGCCTACCAGCCATTTTGGGCTCCGAGCCACATGGTTGGAGCAGCACTTGTCCCTGCCCGATCGTCTCCTGCCTCTTCTGAGTCTATGGGGGCTGATGCCACTTGCTCCTTCGGCACACCTGCCTCACTGATGTCAGAACACACAGAGCCATAGACCATTTAAATTCAACACACATAACTAAACCATTTCCAAATGTCTAGGGCATAGGTCTGATTTTGATACTGGTGGGGACATAAATCAGCCCTCCCCATTTTTGCATATATGATTGATTTTTCTTTTTTTTTATATGATTTTTTTCTTCTTTTTTTTTTAGATATGGTAGCCAACACACTCATAACTCAAAAAGTGAGTATTTTTTATGCCAGCATGTTCCTATAACAATAATTACACAATTTTGACGATGTAAACCAACAATATTACAATTTAGCTTTCTTTACTTCATGATTATGAATATCATGAATATCTAAACAAAAACACTGAAAACTGAAAAAAATGAAAACAAATTTTGTGTGCATCCNGATTGATTTCAAAATAATGAATTCTTTAATGTTACAAGTTGAAGGTAACTAAAAACAACAAGGAGTCAATGGACAAGGATTAGAGACTGAACTTTAAGTTTACTCTCTCCACAGGGCAATTGTCAACATTTCACATATATCAGCGAAAGAGTACATACACATATTATATGGAGAGCACTTACGGGTAGGATTAAAATGAATTGGACCAATGATGTTTCTGAAAGAAAATGCTGCTGACCCTACTGTTGCTTTAGTAATGAAAACAAATTTTGTGTGCATCCAAACTGCACACACTTATTTCAGTGTTGTTGATTAAAGGATTAGTTCACTTCTGAGTGAGAATTTCCTGATAATTTAATCACCCCCATGTCATCCAAGATGTTCATGTCTTTCTTCAGTCGAAAAGAAATTAAGGTTTCTGAGGGAAACATTCCAGGATTTTTCTCCATATAGTGGACTTCAGTGGGGTTCACTGGATTGAAGGTCCAAATTGCAGCTTCAATGCAGCTTCAAAGGGCTCTACACGATCCCAGACAAGGAATAAGGGTCTTATTTAGCGAAACGATCATCATTTAAAAATAAAAATGTATATACTTTTAAACCACAAATCTTGCACTGCTCTGTGATGTGCCACGCATTACGTAATCACATTGGAAAGGTCACGCGTGACGTAGGCGGAAGTACCGATCCGGTGTTAACAAAGCGAACAAGCAAAGATTAAGTCAAATGCCCTTTACAAAAAAAAAGGTAAACAACGATATCAGATGATTTTGAAGTTGGGGGAGAAAATTAGATGGAGTTTTTTGCCCATCCGCAGTACTTCCGTCTACGTCACACGTGACCTTTCCAATGTGATTACGTCATGTGTGGTGGATTACAGAGCAGTGCAAGACAAGCATTTGTGGTTAAAAAGTATATTATTATTATTATTTTTTTTTAAATTATTGATTGTTTCGCTAGACAAGACCCTTATTCTTCATCTGGGATCGTGTGGAGCCCTTTGAAGCTGCACTGAAACTGCAATTTGGACCTTCAATGCGTTGTACCCTAGTGAAGTCCACTTTATGGAGAAAAATCCTGGAATGTTTTCCTCAAAAACCTTAATTTCTTTTCAACTGAAGAAAGAAAGACATAAACATCTTTGATGACATGGGGGTGAGAAAATTATCAGGAAATTTTAATTCTGAAGTGAACTAATCCTTTAATTTTTTTAATATTTCAGCGGTTTGCTTCATACATTCGGTTTAACTATATTTAGTTAAGATGCTAAAGCTATCTATTTATGTATTTGCTAGGCACTTTTATCTAATGTAACATTTATGGTTTTAAAAGTAGGTTATGTGTAAGATACCTGTGTGTGTTGTCAGTAAAGACATGCTCGGTGAAAGATCTGAGGGTGCTGTCCGTGTTCTCACTTGGCCCCGTCTCCTCTGACACCTCAATGGCTTCTGTCGCTTCCTCTGCAGACTGTGACACAGCTAAGCTTCTACACACTGGAGCTGTGGGAGCTAAACACAAAGCATATGATGACCAATATGTAGCCTCACAGATTCAGAACATACATCTTCAGTCAGTTTGCTCACCTTGGCTTCGGTCCTGCACGGGGGTGTCAGTACGAGAGGAGCAGTTGCTGCGCACTACGCTGCAGTTAGTAGCGCAGCCCACAATGGTGATCCCTGCCAACATGCCCTCCACTCCACCCTTCTCCTCCGAAGCCCCATCTCCAGCCTGCTGCTCCAGAAATATCTCACCTGCTGGGTAATCACTCTCACTAGCCGCTACATGCAAACGCATTAAAAATACAGTTAACAGTTAACCCATCTGCTACACTGTTTGTTACAATCGATAGTGCATTTACTTGTGTATATAACATTACACAAACCTGGTACACTGGAGATGCACAGCACATGGGCATTGCACACGTTAAACTGGTCAACTAGAGAGCAGGGCTGGTTTGCATCGATAATGACCACTTTACTGGCTGAATGAGTGCTGGTCAGAATCCACACACGGCTGCTCATGGAGTCAGTTTCATGCAGTTCCTTAGGCTAGAAGAGGGTGAAATACCAATGTTTAGATTTAATTCACTTTTTAATTTGTGATGCTTAAAATTCACATTTTACTGAAAGTAAAATGGGTAAGCTGCGAAACATCTGAGACCCATTTTGGGCTCGTGACTAGTGAATTTAATTTAATAAAATTTTGAAGTAAATGAAATTAAAAAGTAATACAAAAATTGATTAAAAATGTTATTATTTCCATAACAAATTATGCAATAACTGAAAAATGCATTGAAATTGCATGAATTTTTTGGTTTGTCTCCCTTTTGAGTTCAATGTCACAAATTTGCTTATTTGATTAGTGGCCTATAAAAAGTGGAGAATTGTAAATATTTTTCATTATAGGATTAGTTCATTTTCAAATGAAAATTAGCCCAAGCTTTACTCACCCTCAAGCCATCCTAGGTGTATATGACTTTCTTCTTTCTGATGAACACAATCAGAGAAATATTAATAAATATCCTGACACATCCGAGCTTTATAATGGCAGTGAACGGGACCAACGAGTATGAGCTGAAGAAAGTGTCTCCATCCACCACCAACGTACTCCACACGGCTCTGGGGAGTTAATAAAGTCCTTCTGAAGCGAAGTGATGCGTTTGTGTAAAAAAACTAAAAATTATATTTAACAAGTTAAGTAAAATATCTAGCTTCCACCAGACCGCCTTCCGTATTCAAGTTACGAAGAAAGTGTAAAACTGTCGCAGTTGAAAAAGCTTACACTACGTCCTACACCTTCTCTATTCAACTTACGGAAAAAGCTTAACTTACGCGACGCCAGTTCCATTATTTTCGTAATATGAATACGGAAGGTGGTCTGGCGGAAGCTAGATATTTTACTTCATAACTTGTTAAATATGGATTTTTTTTTTACACAAACGCATCGCTTCGCTTCAGAAGGACTTTATTAACTCCCCAGAGCCGTGTGGAGTACGTTTATGATGGATGGATGTGGATGGAAGCACTTTCTTCAGCTCATACTCGTTGGTCCCGTTCACTGCCATTATAAAGCTCGGATGTGTCAGGATATTTATTAAAATATCTCAGATTGTGTTCATCAGAAAGAAGAAAGTCATATACACATAGGATGGCTTGAGGGTGAGTAAAGCTTGGGCTAATTTTCATTTGAAAGTGAACTAATCCTATAAATTTACATCACAATATTTCTCTGTTTTAAATTCTGCTGTGAAATAATGTTCTGCTTTTTTCCAGGTTTAAATTTGACTGAAATTCAATTTTCAATGTGGTCTCAGACTTTCTGTTCCCACTGTGTGTGTGTGTTTGTGTGTGTGTGTGTGTTTGTATACATTAACATTCAATAGTTTGGGGTAGGTAAGATTTTTTATTGGTTTTGAGTCTCTTATGCTCAACTACGGAAGAGGATTAGGCCCAAGCAATAATAAAAAAATAAAAACCATCTCGAGATTAAAGTTGTTAAATTTCGAGAAAAAAGTCGAAATAAAATTGAGAATAAACTCATTAAATTACGAGAAAAAACTCGTTACATTTTGAGAAAAAAGTTGAGATAAAATGTTGAGAATAAAGTCATTAAATTACGAGAAAAAATGTGTTAGATTATGAGAACATATAATTACGTTCTCGTAATTTAACAAATTTGTTCTCATAATTTAACGAATTTGTTCTGGTAATTTAACGACTTTTTTCTCATATTTTAATGAATTTGTTCTCGTAATTTAACGAATTTGTTCTCGTAATTTAACAACTTTTTTCTCATAATTTAATGAGTTTATTCTCAACATTTTATCTCGACTTTTTTCTCGAAATTTAAAGAGTTTTTTTCTTGTAATTTAACGAGTTTATTCTCAACATTTTATCTAGACTTTTTTCTTGAAATTTTACGAGTTTTTTCTCGTAATTTAATGAATTTATTCTCAACATTTTATCTCGACCTTTTTCTCGAAATTTAAGGAGTTTTTTCTCGAAATTGAACAACTTTAATCTCAAGATGGTTTTATTTTTTTATTATTGCTTGGCCCTAATCCTCTTCCGTACTCAACAAATCTGCATTTATGTTTATTTATTTATTTTTAAAATATATTTTAAAATGTATTTTATTCCTGTGATGCAAAGCTGAATTTTCAGCATCATTACTCCAGTTTTCAATGTCACATGATCCTTCAGAAATCACTCTAATATGATGATTTAATGCCCATTTCTTATTATTATCAACGTTGAAAACATTTACATTTACATTCATGCATTTGGCACATTCAAGGTACATATTTACATTTCATCAGTTTATCAAAAACATTTGTGCTGCTTATTTTTGTAGAAATGTATTACTTTTTTTTTTTAGGATTCTTGGATGAATTTCAATTTCAAGAACAGCATTATTTGAAATAGAAAAGTTTTTTAACATTATAAATGTCTTTACTGACACTTTTGATTAATTTAATGCATCCCAGAATAAAGGTATTCATTTCTTTAAATAAGTCTTACTGACCCCAAATTTTTGTTTATTTTGAATGTCTTCAAAAAGTGTTTTTTTCCCCTTTAATTACATTCTCGTGTTTTTATTAAAGCTGTTTACCTTCTTTTTCTCTGGTGAGCCCTGCTCGCTCTTGCCATCTCCGCCTTCGTCTTCACCAGTCAAGGGATCAGAGCCATTGGACGGCTTCACAGCTGCAGCCTCCTGATTGGATGTCTTCCAGCCAGTGAGATCTACGCCAGCAGCACACCACAGCTGTGTCAGAAGAACAAGAGTCTGAGTTCAGAACTTAACAACCTCAGAACCAACAGTCTGTGTGTTCATCAGTCATCTTGTACCTTCCTGTTGGGGTCTTTCTCCACCAGAGGGCGGCAGTACACTGGCACAGGGACGTTTTTCATGCGATTATCCTCTTTCTCATTGGCCTGTGAGAACACAGGAAGGTGGTGATGTTCACAAGGCCTTTGTAAATAAGATCACTGCCACACACTACAAGCAGAAAGATGCCATACTCAGAGCTACCATCATGCCCTGGTTAAGATAGTCTTGATCCAGGGCATACAGAGAAAGGGAAAACCAAGAACAGCAAACCAGAGCAGCAGATCAAAGTCTGTTAGAGGGTTACAAGGCAGATGCATGCGCAATGACAAGAGTTAATCTACTGTACAGTCAGCAAATGCCACTGAAAGACAGAGAGAGCAGCAAATCATGATTCAAGTGTTTCTAAGATGGAGGAAGGTTTGATACAGACCAGGAGGATATCATGTTACACAATGCTGAGAGAATACCATTTATTATCATCTGCATTAATTTACTTTTATCTAGGACTCTGTTTCCTGTATACAATTAAATACTGGAATTTGAATATATTAAAATGAGCTTTCGCTACATTTTAGACATCTGGGGTCAGATTTACTAAAAAACTACTGTCAGGATTTACTAAAGACACACAGTGCAAAATTAGCGCTAAAAAGGTGTGGACTGATATGTTTTTGCGGCTGACCTTATTGTATATGTATTTGTAGGAGTTTCCCTTTCAGATGCAAAATTTCTGGGAGGAGATTATTTAAATGGATCAATTTACTAATGTTTGCGCTAGTCAATTTACTGGTATTTGCACCATTATTTAACGCCCCCCCAAAAAAGCATGTCTTAACCCATTTAGCGACATGGCTGCAATCGTTGCTGCTAGGGGGAGACATCGCAAAGAACAGAGAGCGCGTGGTAGAAGGGAGAAAATATTTTTCTCGTAGAAGACGTTATCCGTACATTACATGTAACAAGTTCCGCCTGTGTCGACCCGCACCTGATGAGCATCAGCTCTGCTTATTTGCGACCCAACCCTAATTTTCACTGCTCTTGGTAGATTACGCTGGTCATTATGTAAATGATTTGAATGCGTTCTTCAATTTGCGCATCAGCAGTAGACCATGCGCAAAACTTGCCACTCCCATCGGCGCATTTGTGGATTTGCGCTCTCATGCTAATTTCCCCCGTTTAGTAAATCTAGCCCATGGAATTTGTTTCCACTAGAGTTCAACTAAACACAGCTTATATGTTGAATTAGAATAATCTTTTATCTTTATTAACTTTAAAAAAAGACATCTCTTGTGCAAAAGAAATACACTTTAGCATAATTTTAATAAGAGCACTTATTATGCAGATAATATAGTTTAAAAAATATACTTAAAAGTGCAAAAATACAAATGTTTATTTTCATTTCATAGCCTGCTTTTGGACTCTTAATTGAATGTTAGAAAATGTATAATAGTTAAAATTTATATTAAATGAACTTCAGTGCTTTTTCTGACCCACTTAAGTAGGATTTAAGTATATCTTTAGATGTAATTTCATAATTACTTCAATTGTTTTTGAAATCTGGTTAAAAACATTTATGGTAAACTAAAATAAAAGTTAATGTCATTTCTATTGAAACTTGTATGTCATGCATTTAAATATATTTGTAATTACACTTGTAATGATTTTACAATGTAGTACATAATATAAAATATATTAACTTATAACATTTACAAATTATAATCAAGTACTTTACATGCACATTTTTAATGTGTTAGTCAACACACCAATCTATGTAAAATGTAATAGTAATCAACATGCCATTGCATTACTGATAAATAATAAACATTTTGAATATTAAGAAATGACTTAATGAATTAAACCTGCATGACGACATAACATATGACTTTTTAAGGTCATCTTTTTAACATTAAATTTAAAAGTGAAAATTAGCTGAAGCCTGGCTTTTTCACAAAATATGGCAATATTATAAAATGCGTCATCTTATTTGGGCATAGTCATGGAAAGGAGCTCTTAGAAAAAAGTACTCTGGCGGTACCATGGTACAGTAGTGCTATCAGATGTAATACTTTGGTACTTCAAAATACTATTGCATATCAAATTCTGCATGATTACCATATTCATGTACCATTGTATTTGAATGACATTTTGATACACTAATTTGTTTTTGTCTTGCAATAACGCTGGCATCTGAATTCTGATGTCTGGTACATTAATGTCATTGTAGGTTGTAAGCAACTAGGCCAAATGTCTAAAATGCACTAAACATTGTGTTAACGTGATAGTGTTAGCAAAACATTGTTAGCAGGAAAGCATGTCGACAGCTATAAACACCAGAGGTTTAATTCCTAAAGATATATTCAGCTTCAGCAAAGACATTTTCTGCTATATCAGTTTTCTGCTGCGTCTATGCTATGATTTGCTGACTGAAGCTGAGTCAGGTTTAGGGCCGGGATTTAAAGGGACAGGGTGGGAGAGGTGCATGCTGGTCCTCTGCCGCTCAGACTTGCCTGCGTCCTCTTCGCTGCGGCATCTTGAGTGCTGTCCGCCTGGGAGCCATTCTGTGGGAGATCACAGTTAGCGCCACGGCGACATTGTCACCACGGCAACCCTGACAAACACATTGTCATTGTGGCAACCCTAACAGCGTTGCCACAAACTAGCACAACATGGACTAGCTAGCTAGTTCCATAGAACAAAAAAACTGGAAGCACAATTCCAGACTTACCACTGTGCCGTTACTAAGACAACAGCAGCAGCAAGCAAACAGTCATAATTTTAACTTTTTTACTTGTTACTTGACAATGGGCAAGAGCTTTTACCTGTGTCACAGACCCGCTAGCAAGAGTTCAGCTGGATGATGTGGCACGAACATGTCAAACCATTTATTATAGTTAAAAACTACCTCGAACAGTGTTGGAGAATAGCAGTTACTAAGTTGTAAGTGTGACAAAATGCTACACCACAGTATTTTTCTTCGTATTTTTCAGCTTTACAGCAACTGCACACTATCCTCTCTTTTATAGTGTTGGGGAGCCGGATTCATTTTAGTAAATCAGTTTCTTTTGCATGGTCCATGTAAATAAACTATTCACTGATCAAATAAATTACACTGCAAATAAACAATTAAATGTTCAGTGTTATTTTTGTATTACTTATATGATAGTATTTATTAATATTTTGAATTAGCTTTTATTTTTATATTTTAAGTTTTAATCATTTTGCTATGTTCTTTTGTCTTTATTATTAGTTTTTTTTTCAATATTAATGTTTACCTTTAATTAATTTTTATATCAATTTTTTACAGCTTAAACTTATTTTATTTTAGTTAGTTGCCAAAGAAACATTTTACATTTTCATTTTTATAAAAGTTTTCTATAAGTTATAAAACATCTCATATTTAAATTTTATTTTATTTATTGTCCGCTTTATTTAAATTAACAAAAGTGACTTTTAAGAGTTTTATGGTATAACTGCAGAATTAAAGGGGTCATGAACTGAGAAATCAAATTTCCCTTTGATTTTGATCGTACTATAAAAACATCCTGTACATTTCAGAACTCAAAACTTTCTCGTTAGTCTAAAACAGCCAAAGTGCCACTTTATGACATGATAGTGTGGCTAAACACCTCCTCCGCAGAAGAAGATCAACAACTGCCTGTTTAGATCCGCCCACCGATTCATGCATATAGTAGGTAAATAACGAGAGAGGCAAACGCAGGTCTGCGCAGAAACTAAACGATAAAGATGACAACAAGACACTGTGCAGTGCCAACTTGTGGAACAACACAGTCTTTGCATTGCCTTCCTTCTGATCCCAGCATCAGATAAGAGTGGATGAACTTTATTTTTAATGAAGTTCCAGACCGCGTCAGTAAGAACTTGGCTCTTTGTTCACTTCATTTTACTGTGGATTTGTTTACAAACAAGGCACAATTCAATGCAGGATTTTCAGCAGCATTGAAATTAAAAGACGATGCTGTGCTGACAATACTGGATCCGACAGTAATGTCACACCACTCAAGTGTGAGTAACTGTTTTTATTACGCGGTCACTATTGCTTTGTCTGTTATTGCGGATTGTTTGATGTGTACGAGTTTATCTGGATACTTGCCAAAACTAATGCTAATGAGTTATAATCAGTGACAATGTTGCACTGCACAATGAACCACTTGCTGTATTTACATCATGTTTGTATTGTTAGTTATGGTGAAAGCATTCGTGAGAGTGCAGAAATCGCATTGCAATGACGAGATCACTTCATTTACGTGATCAACAGACTGTCATCGTCTACATGCTTATCACTGCAACCATTCATGTGATCTACATATAATGCAATAATCAACACTTTTCACGATTCGTTAATCTCGATAGCTGTAATAGTAAAAACGTAGTAAAAGTATTCTAGAGGGTTCCACATATAATTCTTATTTCATATGCAAAGATGTCAGCCAATCACAGCAGTGGGCATTTACACTGAAGTCTCATAGCAGACACACCCCTTAAAACAGAGCGTTCATTCAGAGGGTTAAAATCAGGGTAGAATATGGTGATTTATTTCTAAATTATGACAATTTTTGATGTAAAAATCTTATTAACATTATAAGTGCACCTCAGGAAACTGCAGAAAAAATGCAGTTCATGACCCCTTTAAACACTGTTATAAACCATTTGATACTGTTACATACTTTTTGTTAGTTGTAGTGTAACAAAAAAAATTTAACTAAACTGCTCTCGCACATCTTTAACAAGCCATCCATATCATCACCTAACATGAACTCAGATGCTCATCCCTGATTTTGGGTGGAGCTAAACTAAGACACGCCCTCTTGAGTGCATATCTAGAGTGCACTTTGCTTATTTATTTTCCTTTTTTCGCTTCATTTGAGGAGGGCACTCCCTGACAAAACAGAGCCACTCCAGTCTCTGTGTGGAGATTAATTGCTTACAGAGGTCACAGGTGAAGGGACAACATATGGGCAGATACCTGTTTGAATCGGGATGGGACACTCCAGCCACAGGTTTGCATGGGGCCGTCTTTCCGGCGCATGTGCTCGCGCACCTGCCTGTACTGCTCTCGACGCTGCTCTCTGCGTGTACAGAGAGCAGAATCGCTGAGGAGAGACGCAACACCATTACTGGGCAGTCTACAGGGCGAAGAAAAAGAGAGAGGAGCGGTCAGCGATAGAGCGAGAGAGCCAACCAGCCAGCCAGCCAGCAGAGGCCAAAAAAGAAATGCCACAGACACACGGCGTGATGTGAAATCATGTGATATATTTCACTTACATTTACGCATTTGGCAGATGCCATTTCATGCTAATGTACTGGCAAGCAGACTAAAAAAAGAACATTTTAAATTTATATTTTGATGTGAACTGAGGTTTTAAAATGTTATGATGAATAAAACGTAATAAATTAATGAATTAAAATATTTAGATTTATTCATTTATTGTTAACTAAAACTGTTAGAAATCTTTTTTGTTAATTGAAATAAAGCTTAAATTAATATTAGATGAAAACTTTAACTTAAATGAACAAAATCTNTCTTCATTAATAAAATTAAAAAACAAAATTATAAAAACCTAAATTAAAATTGAAATGATAACTGAAAATATAAAAATAAAACCTAATTCAAAATATTAATAAATGGTATAATAATAATAAAATAATAATACACATTTATGATGATATATGTTCCCTGAGAACTGAACCCCACAACCTAAATAAAGTAATTATTAGATAAATAAAATACAATTTATTTATGTTCTAAAAATGCAAGAAACTTTTATGTTAGGTTAGGTTATGTTAGATTTAGTCTGTGGTTTTTATTATTAGTTGGTTTTATTTGAAAACAATAGAGGCCTATGATATTTCCCTAGGTAAGCTAAGTAAACGTGCGAGTGTGCAACAGCTAACAGTCAAATGCAGCATTAGCACACACCATTTAGCAGGAGTCAGCTTGCCTGAGCAGAAAAGAAAGAGAGAATACACTTTGAGGGCACAGAGGGAGGGCAAACAGACAGGTGGATGTGTGGATGAGGACATGAGGACATATGGGACAAAGACACAGACAGATATGCGTGTTTCTTCTCACTCTTCTGGCAGGAACTCCAGTATGCAGTTGGAAGTGGAGATCTGGCACATGGTTTGGGAGCGTCTCTGGTTGTAGCCAGCAGGAGAAGGAGACTTGTAGTGAATGTTGACACTGGTATACGGCCGTTTCACTGGAGGAGGGCTCGCAGATGAACTAAACAAACGTGCAAAGCTGGACACAGAGACGCAGAGAAAAGTGAGTATGGAAAGGAACAGGAAAACACAGGTGGAATGTAAATAATACAATTAGTAACAACTCTCTATTTTAACATTAAGACATGTCAATGGTGTAAAATCAATCCACTTCTTTAACATACTGATTTAAGAGTTAAAAACAAAGACAAAATGTCTAAATCTGCCGTAATACTCACAATTGCCAGATGATAGATTTCTTCTTCTCTGGTAGAGGAGGACTCTCCCGAGATGCCCTGTGGAAGTGAAATGGACAAAGACATAAAATGTATTTTTTTTAAACTTTTTTTTTTACATGAAATAGATTGTAAAAATGCTAATACTAAATAACGCAAAAAATTATAAATAATTTAACATTTCATTAAATGTAAACATTTGTTTTTTTAAGTAAAAAGTATGAACTAATCCATGTAATACTTAGAAAGAAAATACATATATTTTCACAGTAAATTATTGGGGTTTTTTTAAGAACCACCTTATATTGTACAATGGAAAACAGTAAAAGGACATTCCCAGAAGTCCCTGCATGATGCATCACATGTGATTATGTTATTTTAATAGTGTTTTTCCTAATTATGCTTCTGTTCAAAAGTTTTGGGTCTGAGATTTTCTAATGTTTTGAACAGAAGTCTCTTATTCTCACAAGACCATTTATTTGATCAAAAACACAGCAAAACTACCAATATTGTGAAGTATTATTACAATTTAAAATAACTGTATAATATATTTTAAATGTAATTTATTCCTGTGATGTCAAAGCTGAATTTTCAGCATCATTACTCCAGTCTTCAGTGTCACATGATCCTTCAGAAATCATTCTAATATGCTGATTTGATGCTCAAAAAACACTTGTTATTTTTATTTTATTTTACCTTTATTTAACCAGGAAGTCTCATTGAGATTTACAATCTCTTTTACAAGAGAGACCTCATTGATTATTATCAATGCTGAGCTGCTCATTTGTCAATCATATTATCAACAGTTGTGCTGTCATGGACACCATAACACATTTTATTTTTCGGGATTTGTGTATAAACAGAAAGTTCAAAAGAACAGCATATATTTGAAATAAAAATATTTTGTAATGTTCTAAATTGTATGCGTCCTTGCTAAATAAAATTAACTTCTTTCAAAAAAAAAAAAAATCAAACTTTTGAATGGCAGTTTATGTTATCTATGTACATTAGGGTGTTTTGTTCCATTTTATGCATTACATTACAATGCATCGATACATTTTACACCCCTATCAACCGTTTTTTATGAGTACTGTATTGATGAAGTCATTTAGATTTGCAAGATTTTCTTCACATGCTTGGATGCACGATAACAGAGGCTTGTAAGTATCTAAATGAAAGTTGTTTTGGATGTGAGATTTTATGTATGTGGCTGCTTCTCCCTCACCTGATCATCTCGGTCCAGCGCACAGCTTCCTGAAGCTCCATCAGTCTCTCCTTGTACTGGTTGCGCTCCATCAGTACACGCGCCATCTCTACACGTGTGAACCGTCGTCTCTGTGTCATGGCGACATCGTCCTGCAGTGGAGATGAGTACTGTACCACAGAGCCACACAGAACAGAGCAGCACCACAAAACACAGCAGCAGTGAAGCGGAGGTTAGTGCATCAGCTCTTCAGCATTTCACAGCATCAAATATGTGGGTACTGAAGCATTGAGAGAAGGTTAAAGGTTTACTGCGCAGACCATTTTAATTAAAAACTGTTAGTGCAAAACAAAGCAAGGCCTGTAAAAGTGATTGGTAATACACTCATCCAACCACTGACTGTGTATTTGCACTTTGCAGTTTATTAATACATTAAAAAATCTGACTATAAAAAGTCATAGATTAATGTATTCATGTTATTAATGATATAAGAACAAACATTATTTCAGTTATCATTTATCAGTTCCAAAACCTAGCGAACGCAATTTTTTCATGCCATGCTTCCTTTGAACTAAGCTAAAACAGGATGTTCTTGGAGTAATCATAATTAAATTATTACTACTTTTTCACATCGGTGAGGCAATTCACTAGTTTTTGGAGCAGAGCAAAGGTTTTTGGAAATGAGACTGAAGTGATTTACTTACATCCTCTCCACCCTCATCTTTAGAGTCCTGAGATGCTCCTAATGCTTCAGCTCTCAACCTTTAATCAAATGGAGACATTCAAACTTTAATTAGAGTGAAGAGATATAGACTTTTATGCCCTGTTTACACCTGGTATTAAGAGGTGTTTTGGTCGATCACAAGTAAATGAGGGAGACACTTTCCTGTTTACACCTGGTGTTTTAATCCGTCTCTTTTGTCAATTTTAACCATTTCTGTCCTGATTTCTTCGAGGGGAGGGTCTATGGGTGGGTGAATGTATGGGTTTTTTCAGATCTTTCGATCTAATGGACAAAATAAGCTTGCACAATTTACATATGAAAGCGCCTGGAGATGATGGAAAAAAATACAGAGAGAAGCAGCTTTTGTTTCTGCTCTGACATCCGCAAGACCATGCCGAACGTGGTGAGTGCGTGTTAGAAATCAGGAATGGTGCAAGAGCATTGTGCTTGGTACGTTTTTTGTCTTCAAACCAAACTTAGGTCTTCAGCGACAAAGTTTAAATCCTGTCTGGCTAGCGAGCTTCCCATAATGTTTATGCATTAGGTCAGTAGGTGGAGAGTAGGCGTCTTTTGTGGCTGTTTGAACACATTTGACCACATGAGCGTCTACGCTACGAAAGCAATCTGGTTGTGATCCGATCGACCAAAATACTTCTTAATAACAGGTGTAAACAGGGCCTTAGACTCACAGACTCTAAAAAATACCATGAGCCACTTTCAAAGACAAACTAAAGCCCAAAGTATAGTTAACTTTTTTTGTGTACGTGAGGGTCAGCGTACAGTGCGCGTGATGCGAATCTCATCATCAAAAGAGTATGCTCGTACTGTAGGCGCACCACCAGATTTTTGTAACTACACATACTTGTACGCGCAGGTCGTACGTTCATATTAATTACAGTAATTAGTTTATCCACAAGGTGCCAACTGTGCCCTGGGGTGTCGATTCACAAGGTAGTCCAAGAAAAACTGCATAAACAGAACAGACCAGAACACATGCGAGCTACTGTGACGATGGAGGCCTACACAGAAGAAAGATTGTGTGAAGAGGTTAGAAATTACCCTCTTTTGTACAACTCTAGCATGAAAGAATACAAAGATGTTGACATGGGTTGTAACTCGTAGCGAGAGATTGCTCAAAACTGTGCATGTGTCAAATGTCTGTGTATGCGTATGCGTCAAATGAAGTATAGTTTCCAAGGCTGTGTGTGTGCACTAGCGTACGCGTAAAAAAACGAAGTATGCCCAGGGCTTAAGGGGCTGTTCATACAGAACATGTTTTTGCATTCAACTGCACTGCTTTTCCTTTTTTTTTTTCTATGTAAACATGCGGTAGATGGACGGTTTGGTTTTCTTTCACAGTATTTGCCTGAGTTCTCGTTTGTTACCATGGTTTGTAATTAGTTTCGCACCTGTTCTCTGTTTAGTTGATTGTCATCCTTGTGTTTATAACCCCTCAGTTTTCTCACACTCTTTCAAGATTAAAACTGAATTCATGTTCGGCTTCTGCGAATAGTAAAGCTCGCCTTCTTTGATCTGATTTTCCATCTCAATCATTTTGACATTGACGAGTGCTGTTAGACCACTGAGGCAGACCAGCCTAAAAATTTAACTTCTTGTCATCCTAACAATGCACTGCGTAATGTAGTACATCAATAATATTAAATATTGGGGAGACAATGTGGTCATATCTCATTGTTGGGAGGACTCGTCTCCCTCAATGTCCAACAATGGTTACAGCCCTGGTTTAAAATAGTTATTAAGGACCAATCAACTAACAAATGTCAATGTTAGGACAGAAAAATTCAAGGTAAATTAACACAGGCAAAAGTTCCAGACCTCTTTAGCTCCTCCTCCAGTTCTTTCACTCTCTGGTCCACTTTGCTCTTGGACTGTTTCACTGTTTCCAGCTCTTCCCGGAGAACTTCCTGTTCACTCGACAGCTCGTCCACTTTAGCAATCAGGTCATTCTTCACAATATTCAGGGCATTCCTACACATGGCAAATGACTTTGTCAAAACATGCAGATGCATACACACATGTGCAAATACACACACTGTCTCTATCTCTTACTTGGTCTCCAGTAGTTGTTTGTTCTCTGTTAGTAGATTTTCCACCTCTTTCCCCATTCCTATGGGATATGCAGTGTTAGCAGGAGTACAGACCACTATGAACTTGGTAAATCTCAAATGAATAGACTAAGGGACAGCTGATTCAAAATGACAAAATCGCAGTTGATTAAAATTACACCACAAACACAAAGAATTACAGTGCATTTATTACTTTAGTAGCCATTTTAAAAAATGAGTGAAATCAGCTCAGTTCTTTATTGTGGCATTAAATAATGACCTTTCAATGTTTCATTTACAGGACATCTACTGGGACATAATCACAGTCTAACTTGATAAGTGGACTGGAGAACATCCAAACTGACTTGATTAAAATAATATGATTCATATGAGCTGAAAAGCCATGCATTTGAAAGCACAGCACTGAGCAGCCGGAGTTAATAGGATTAGAAGAGCAGAAGCACAGGAGAACATCTCACAAAAAGCATTGCTACAAATCAGGAAAGTGTCACAATGTCCCACTGAAAACAACATGAGGGGGAAAAGGAGGCTATGAGCCTTACCAAAGAAATCATCCCGGACTGAAATAGAGAGCCGAGGAGGAAACAGAGGGAAAGTGGCAAGGAAAGAGGAGGCAGCCAAAAGACAGGAGGAGTACAGGTATGAATTTGAAGACAGAAAAGGATATTAAAATAGGAAGATAATGATGGAAAAGAGAAGGAATTTAAAAAGATGAAGAGAGCAAGAGAGAAAAATGGACAGGCACATGTTAGATATTTATCATTACACACATACACACACACACACACCTGATCCTTTTTAAAGAAAATTTAATAAAATCATCAGCTGTCACTATTACACTCTAAAGTATTTTTTAATATATCAGACATTTATCTTTAAATAATTGCCAACAATATAACAATTACAGAGGAGCTATTCTAACAGACCATTCAAAAGTTTGGGGTTGGTAAGATTTTAATGTTTTTGAAGGAGGTCTCTTATGCTCACCAAGTCTGCATTTATTTAATCAAAAATACAGTATGAAAATAAATTTGAGTATATTTTAAAGTTTAATTTATTCCTGTGATGGCAAAGCTGCGTTTTTGCATCATTACTCCAGTCTTCAGTGTCACATGATCCTTCAGAAATCATAATAATATGATGATTTGCTGCTCAAGAAACATTTCTGATTATTATCAATGTTGAAAACAGTTGTGCTGCTTAAAATGTTTGTGGAAAGTGATCATTTTTTCCAGGATTCTTTGAAGTTTCAAAGAACTGAATTAATTTGAAATGGAAAGTTTTCTAACAATGCAAATGCCTTTACTGACACTTTTGATGAAGTCCTTGTCCTTGATGAATAAAGGTATTCATTTCTTAAAAATAAAAAAAATCTAACTGACCCCAAACTTTTGAACAGTAGTGTACTTTTAAGTGTTTAAAATAACTTTTTTGAATGGATAACACTTTATTTTAGTGTATTGTTACTCGTGTTACATCTAGTTACTATAGCAATAACTATAAAATATGCATAATTACATGTAACTAACACTGAACCAAACCAAATTCTAACCCTATTTTAAGAACACGTAGGCCCGATTTCACAGACAGGGCTTAGATTAAGCCAGGATTAGACCTTAGTTCAATTAGGGCATTTAAGTAGCTTTTATAAACGTGCCTTAGAAACAAACATCACTGTGTGCATCTTGAGACAAAACAATGAAACTGACATATTTTAAGATATCTCAGAGCAAGTTGCTTTTTGTCAAAACAGCTCAAACATTTATGGCTCGTTTCCACCGAGCAGTACAGTACAGTACGATTCGGGACGGTAAACCCTGATCCGGACTGCATTTCCAGCACCAACAAGTACCCTTACTTGATAGGCGTGGTGTATGCCAGAAACTAAGTAGCGACCAATGTCGTTCTCACGCGAAGAAGAAAGCGACACAGTAAACAACAATAGAGGACATACAGCAGATCTTGTTTTTGCTTCTTGGCACGTGGTTGTTTGTTTGCTGCACACCGACATTGTGTTGCAACGGTTTTGTTTTCAACTGTATATTTAAACTATTTAAAGCACCTCTTGTGCTGTCATTCCCCTTGTAGCACATGCAAGTGACGATTCTCTGTCAACCATAGTAGAAAAAATAAATACTACGGTAGTAAATGGGGGGCTTCAAACATTCTTCCAAATATCTTCCTTAGTGTTCAGCAGAACAAAGAAATTCATACAGGTTTTGAACAACTTGAGTAAATGACAACAGAATTTTCATTTTTGGGTGAACTATCCCTTTAAGACTTTTCTGTGAAACCGTGGGGTAGTTAATTAATATTATTTAGCATTTAAATGTATAATTACACAGTAACAAGGACACGTTAAAATAAAGTGTAACCTTTTAATGTTATGTGTTTCTGAAGTATAGTTCAATGTGGTCTTTAATGTAATATGACTAATAGAGTTTTCTAATGTGTATTGTTATGTTAAATCCATGCAAAGATCACGAAGAGCAAAAAAGAATGAGAAATAAAAATACCAACCAATCAGTGATCAGATACACACCTGAGAATTCCCCTAGGGGCGTGGCCGAGAGAAGCACACACGGGAAGGAAGCACAGAGAGGGGTCAAGGGTCAGTGAGTGAGACGGCCAATCAAAAGAAAGATCCACCTTCACACTGAGATAAACAAATCAACAGCTCTACCTTGATAATGAAACAAAACAAATCAGAAAACTGCCAACGTAAATAACAGAAAGTACTCAAACAACTTCATCACACCAAAATGTGCTTAGGGGCAGGAGATACAGCCATGAAGCAAGCATGATATCCCAAGAGACCTTGCTTTGAGGATACATCCAGCAGTGTGGGCTTCCTGACAAAGGGCATGCAGTTCAAAGTGCAAGGAAGAAAGGCCCTTAGCCACCATACGCTGAGCAATGGTACATAAAATATATTTAAAAAAAAAGGAAAAACATTGATCTTAAATGCAGGTTACATATAAATCGAGGTAATCTGCATTTATGATAAAGTGTCAATCAACTGATGAGGCAAAATGTTCAATAAAGGTCATAATCTGAACTATGAAACTTACCGAGAAGTTCTGCTCCTGCGTCCACATCACCGATGATGTCAGACTTGGCGTCTTTGATCTCATGGTACAGAGAGTCTGTGTTGATGCCGAATGCCTCATTCACAATGCCCTGAGAAGGACTTCAAAGGAACAAGAGTTCTCGTCATAATTTCAGTCCATTATTTCACTTCAAAGCTTGTGTGATTTCTGCTGAATCCTTTACAATTACACAAAGCAACTTTCTAAACAGTATTCTTAATGATTTGAAACTGATTTGGATGGTCCTTCAGTACTTAAACATGAGTATTTTGTACTGTTTATTCACTATTTAATGGTGTGGATGATGTGTATCCGTCTACCTATTTCCTCCTCCAAAGATTCGAGGGTCCAAGCGCATTTCTAGCTCTGGTGTTGAGTCTATAATTTCCTGAAATTCTGACCATTCATCACTACTGCCCATACCTACACACACACACACGATTGAAAAGAAGAACACACAATCATTGTCCTGTAAGGGAACATTTGAATTTTGCATTGTTTGTAAATCTGTAGATGTAATCTACACAGAATTGTGTGTTTTTTAATACTTCTATTCAGTGTTCCATTCCAATCAATAGACCCTTTTCACATTTCCGGGTTTCTCAGAAGCAGAAGTCATCATAGTTGGGTAAACTTTTATAGCAGTGAAAGACTTCATTGACTATTTTTTTTGTTTGTTTCCATTTGCATAAATAGTAAAAGAAAAACTCCACAATAGTGTTTTCACAACTTTCAAAAAAAGGGTAAAAATAGAGAGCGATTGATAACGGCAGTCAGAAGAGAGAAAGATGTCATTTTTACAATCACTCCTATAGCCTCTGCATTATAAACACCCTCTCAGCAGCGTTAACTAGTTTCCCCATTATGTGATAGATGTAAGAGCTCAGATGGCACGCAAGCTCATACTTTTTGGTTTTGCCCTGAGATTTCTGAGTTTTGAAAGAATATTTTTCAGTGGTTTTCAAATGTTTTTGGAGAAGATATCAGTCCAGATCTTGAATTAGCTTTGCTTGGATGTTCTGACCCTACATTAGCATTAACACATTCTCAGCAATTATCTCTTATGTTCAGTATGGTGGTAGCTAAAAGGGTGGATTAGAATGGAGACTGTCACTATAGGTCGTTTTTCAAGCACCTTATTACGACCTATATTTACATTTTAAAGTCATGCGCCCTCTAGCTGGCGTAAAAATAATGACAGTGTCATGTTACGTTTGACATATCGTTACAATCAAAATGTGTGTTTATTTAAATGCAATTTGTGGACTTTTTACACCATTTCTCCTATTTCCATTTAGCAAAACTCATTTTTTTATTAACGACTACACCCACCCCACCCTTAAACCTACCCTTAGTGATTTATAGTGCATATACACTTTATGAGCACATGCCTTCCCTGGGATCGAACCCACAATCGCATGATCGCATATTGTTAAGTATTGCAATGCTCTGCCAATTGAACTACGCAAAACCCGAAATATGACGCAGATAAAAGGGAACAATTAATTAAAATGAAAGTGTCCTGTTGTCGATAGGGGCGCAACTTTAGCAAACGCTCCTATGGGTCGTATTTCAGGGAAGTGACAAACAACCTATATGGTCGTATTGGTTGGAGGACATGTTGGTTTAATGTTTTATTTATGTTTGATTATGTATGTCCTTGTTTAAGGTGTATATTGTTCATTGTATCTGGTGCCTGTTCGTGGGGGGTGGGTGGAGGGTCTCTTTTGTTTTATTCTTTTTTGTGTATAGTATATTTTTGTATACATTTTGTGAGACTTTCATCTGTATTAAGTTTATATAAAAACTGTTATGAATAAGATAAAATAAAAAATAGTTTTTTTTTGTGTAACTTGATGCAGGGCCCTATCATACAGCCGGCGCAATGCGGTGCCAGGTACGACGCAAGTGTTTTTTGCTAGTTTCAGCCTGACGCAGTTATAATTTTCACATCCTGCGCCACGTTGTTTAAATTGCAAATGCATTTGCGTGCCCATGGTCGTGCTGATCTGAAAACGAGGTGCGTTCAGGCACATTGTTGGCGAGTTACTATTCCGATTTTGTTATTTAAAGAGCGCGTTAGTAATATGCACCTATAGGCGGGTGCACAACATGCGTACCCTCTGCTTATTACACACACACAGACACGCAGCAGCTCACAAACATGACAAATATTAAAAGTAAAAGGATTGCTATGTAAAAGATTATTATTGTGTGCATAAAAATACAAATGCTTTGGTGGAATCCGGCCTTTACCGTAGATGGTCTGCTCGCGCTTTAACCTCGAGCACGAGCAGATCCGTTTCCTCACAACAGACGCGTTCAGTTTTCCGCTTGCAAATTCCGCCTTGTAAATAGCGAATCCGCCATGGCACGAGCGCAACTGGCTTTTAAAGGGAATGGAAGACAAGACTCTGATTGGTTTATTGCACGGTACACCCAAAACACACCCATTACTCATTAAGAGAATAGGGACAACCCTTTTAGACAATGCGCCGGGCACACCGACCATTTTTCCCATCCTTAAACTAGCATAAGTGGATTCGGACACACCCTAAGTGCACTTGCGCTGTGCGCTTTAGACCATGCACTTAGATCATTAAAATAGGACCCATAGTGTTACAACGTACATACATTTTTTACGATATTGATGATCGTTAAAACAGTCTGTGAAAAGGGTCTATTAAATTGATCAAAAATGACTGTAAAGACATTTACACTGTTAGAAATATAATTTTGTTCTTTTGAACTTTCTATTCATCAAAGAATTCTGAAAAAATATATCACAATTATTTCCACAACAAGAAATGTTTTGTGAGCACCAAATCGGCATATTAGAATGATTTCGGAAGGATTTTTTTTTTTTTAATTCAGTCTGCCTCAATTCTTCTCCCTCTCTCTCACCAATGCTGACGTTCCTGGTTTCCTGAGAGACCTGCACCTCCATGTTTCTACTAAGACGCTTTGTATTTTTGCGGCTCCGCCCCCGTTGCATGTTCAACTCTTCCACCGATACCAGCCCATCGTTCAGAGGGGTAACTGTTGCCGAGGGAACAGACGAGGTGGGAGTGTTTGATTTGCTGCCTGTGCTGCTGGGTGTGGCTGCGACGGAGTCTGAATCTGAGCCATCCTCCTTAAATGAAAGGAAACAACATATTACACACATACGCATTTTAATAATTAACATATTCTGCTAAACCTCTAAACTTAATCTTCTACACTATTAAATATGATATTACTTGTTGTTTGATACACAAATATTTAGACTTTAGACTAGCAAGGCAAAAATATTTTGTTATACAAATTCAAACAACGTTTATAAATGATAAAATGTCTGTGCAGTACTACTATATCTTTCGATTATAAAAATATTTATCTTTGAGACAAAAATTCTAGAAGCTGAAATGGCAACATGAAAGGTCCACAGATAAAAAGCTTTGTCAAACAAAGCACCAAAACTCTAACTGCTTTATACTCATGATGTGACTTGAGTCATTTGGAAAACAGGAAGTGAAGAATGACATGTTTTCTCTTCCTTCAAAGAACAGATGTTAAGTTATGTGTGCACAGCTGACAGATGCTTCATATAGGTGAGATTCAGTTTATTCAATCAGCTTGTTTAAAACACATCTGTTCATTTCAGATGGCTAAAATAAGACAAAAAGTCACAGAGCAAGGCAGAGGATGGACGGTCAAACCAAAATCATGGACCCTTGGAGGCCTGCTGGTGTCCATCGAACAACCACCCATGAACCTGATCTCGACACAAGCAGGCTTAAGGGGGTGTGTCTGACAGAATGATGATTATCATGATTCCTCCCCTGGCGCTTCGGGGTGGAGTCATATCTGTCACACCTGGTAACCAGGGGCGTAGACAGGTCTGCTGAGATCACTCGAATGCCAGACGTCTGACGATACCATTCTAGCCCCCCCAGGACCCCCACGTACCATGCCATCTCCGCCAGGAAACAAACTCAATGATGGGGGGCGCTCTGTTTTACTGCAGAAAAAATAAAGAGAGAGATGCAGAAGGTAAAATATTTCCCACTAAACCAACATTGGCACATAAAAATGAGCAAAAACTCAGTGGACAGGGTGAAAACATATAAAGACACAAAACCACATAGGAGAAAGAGGTACAGGTTTCTCAGTCTCTGACACTAAGACTGCTGAACTGGGCAGGGTGTTTGGGTGAATAGGCAGGGGGTTCATTAATTTTTTTATTTTAAAGGAGTAAAATGGGAGATATAAGGGCTGCAGAGAGACAGGGGTTTGGGAAACTGTCAGAGATTGCGGGCAATTTTACCTTTTCCTCCAGTTGTGTCGTTGACTGCAGAGACACACACAGCGGCACACACACAAAAAGAAAGAAGGAAAGAAAGAAAGAAAGAAAAAAAAAGTGAACACACACTCACAAACACAGTGACTATACTAACACTGGACATGAAGTCACGTTACATACAGTGTACAGTGTGTAAAAGAATAGGATGGAACTGATTCATGTTGAAAACATGAAGAAATTGCAAACAACACCTTGATTATCTCAGAGCGGAACTGTCATAGGATACCTTATTATAAATAACATTATTAAATATACATGTATTCATCCCGAAACGTCACGGTACGGACGTCAAGGTTCGGTGCATACAGTCAGACGACAAATACAGTCAGTCACAGACGATCCACGCTCCAATCCAGAAGGGGGCGTGTGCGGTAATGCACTGTAACTTAACTACTTATAACTAGCATTAACAATAATCACAATAAGCTCTGTGTTTTGTTACTTTCGATAAGAAACAAAGTGTCATTTTTCAAATTCTGTCCATTTTATAACGAAATTCAAACAATAAATGCTGTTTTGACATTCTTTGATGTGGCAAGACAGATCGCTGTACAGACGCCTCAGTTCAAGTGGTAGCGCGGAGCGCAAATGAACGCAATCATCTCTTCCTCATTAATATTAGTTACACAATAAACGTGAATGAACATCTTGAGGTATGTTGAAAGATCCAGTACAACTTACTGAAACATCTAATTTCTCATGTAATAGCTCAATCAGTGTTTCAACCACGGAAAGACGTCAATAAAACAGCTTGTAAACAATGTCATTTAGCATTATTATGTTTAGTTTTCTCACCCTGCTGTACCAAACCCTTACTGAACCGTGACTTCAAAACCGAGGCACGTACCGAACCATCATTTTTGTGTACCGTTACACCCCTAATATATATAATTGAGTAATCAGCAGTACAGATTACTAATTCAGCTCAGACATGTCAAGGTTAAACCCCAAAGCTAATTAAAAGCTTTGTATTTGATAAATTAATAATTTAATAATACAGTCAAACCAAAACTTATTCAGACATTTTTTATATATATTTTTATTAGTGGGTGCAGGACACTATAGTTCATTTATGTAAGTGAGGATAGCAAAATAAAGTAAACTGTGACATATTATGCCCAAACATTCTTCATACAGTGGACTACCAGTAAAATTTATACAAATTTGGAACCAAAAATTATTCAGACACTTTGACCTGACCAACTGTATTAATTAATGAAATGTTCAAGGTGTCTGAATAAATCTTGGTTTGACTGTATATATTTTTTTAATTTTGTTAACAGCATTTGAAATCATGGTTATTCTTAGGCAAAAGACATCAGTTCTGACTCTCTCACAACTCTGTACCAAAATTTGGGCCTGTAAGTATGTCTGTGAAAATGTTTAATTAGTTGAAATCAGCTGACTCTGTTTAAATGAAAATAGAAATGTGTGAAACTTGAGTAGATGTGTGTATAATCGAGTATGACTATAAGTCAGCCACAACACTAGATCTGACTAAGCAAGACATGACAATCTGTCACTGAGCATCATCACCCAGTGCCTAGCAACACTGTCTCCAAGACAACTGTTCCAATAATGGGCCATTCTGTATCATCAAAATCTAAACTATTCCAATACATACATCCAAAGTGCAATACAGAGCCATAGCTGATGTTCCAAAATAAGAGAATACTAGTTTGCAGTGTGAAATTCCAAAATATAAAATAAACTGGTTACCCACAAAACATGTTACTTAAAGGTGCCCTAGATTCAAAAATTGAATTTACCTCGGCATGGTTAAATAACAAGAGTTCAGTACATGGAAAAGACATACAGTGAGTCTCAAACTCCCTTGTTTCCTCCTTCTTATATAAATCTCATTTGTTTAACAGACCTCCGAAGAACAGGCGAATCTCAACATAATACCGACTGTTACGTAACAGTTGGGGTGTACGCCCCCAATATTTGCATATGCCAGCCCATGTTCCCAATATTATGAAAGGCATTACACAAGGGCAGCCAGTAACGTCTGTATCTGTGCACAACTGAATCATCAGACTAGGTAAGCAAGCAATAACAACAGCGAAAAATGGCAGATGGAGCAATAATAACTGACATGATCCATGATAACATGATATTTTTAGTGATATTTGTAAATTGTCTTTCTAAATGTTTCGTTAGCATGTTGCTAATGTACTGTTACATGTGGTTAAAGTGACCATCGTTTATTACTGTATTCACGGAGACAAGAGCCGTCGCTATTTTCATTTTTAAACACTTGCAGTCTGTATAATGCCTAAACACAACTTCATTCTTTATAAATCTCTCCAACAGTGTAGCATTAGCCCGTTAGCCACGGAGCATAGCCTCAAACTCATTCAGAAATAAATGCAAACATCCAAAATAAATACTATACTCACAGGAATCGATGTATGCACGATGAACACTTTGTAAAGATCCATTTTGAGGGTTATATTAGCTGTGCGAACTTTGTGTTTGCTGTTTAAGGCAGTTGAGAGCTCGCGGGGGCGGGGAGCGGGAGATTTAAAGGGGCCGCGCGCTTAATCGGTGCATATGTAATAATGGCTCAAAATAGGCAGTTAAAAAAATTTATTAAAAAAAATCTATGGGGTATTTTGAGCTGAAACTTCACAGACACGTTCAGGGGACAGCTTAGACTTATATTACATCTTTTGAAAAGGGGATCTAGGGCACCTTTAAAGGCACAAAAGAAACATGCAAAACACAAATGAATTCCAAATGCACATTCCAAACTCTTAATTTAAACAAAGGCTTGGAATGGCTGCATCACACAAATTATACAAGTTACTCACGTCCGTCCGCAGCCTGTGGATTCGGACTGGTTGCTACTTGACTGTTGCATCTTTGAGCGCTCTATGTGTTCCACATATGTCTGTATCATCTGGAGAAAATAAAATCAGTGTCATTGTATCTATATATGCTGACATTTTCAGGAAGTGGAGCTTTGTATTTGTCACTTTTGAGTTATTGCTAATAATGAAATTAATGGAAACTTCATGGAAATTCATTGGTCTAAAGGGGGTTCTTCTGACCTCTGTATGTCGCTGGTGAAGGGCGTTATACTCTTTCTTCATGTCTGATTCTCGTTCTTCCAGACGAGAGACTACAAGAGAGGGAAACACAGAAGCATAGAGAAAGATACTCAAATCTCTGATTGTGTCAATGTGTGCATAGGAATGAATGCAGTTCAATGTAGTGCACAGGCTCACTCTGGTCAGAATAGTTCTTGGTCTTAAGCTCCAGTTGTTTTGTTTGTAGCTCCAAAGTCTCCACCATGGACTGCAACTCCTTCTTGTCTGCCTCCAAGGCATCTTCAAACTCAATAAACTTCTGTTAACACAAACACACACATTCACACATGGTCAGATCCTTTAACTTACACCCTGAATCAGGTGAAGGCCTGGATGGATGGATGGATGGATGGATGGATGGATGGATAGATAGATAGATAGATTATGAAGCAGAACAGCACAAGGTCAAAGATATATTTGGAGAAGGGATTTTTTTTTTATACAATACAGTCACATTTACACACACAACCAGTTACCGGGTACATAACACACACATACACACACTCCAAGTGCAGTGTGTGGTGACTTTGAGCTGCAAGGATTTAAGTGGAACACAATAGGCTCTTTCTGCAGTGCGGCCCAGCCACAGACAGCCTCCTGGAATTCAGTAATCCCAGCACTGCAAAGAGAGGGAAAAACCAAACACACTCCATCTAACACTATAAACTTCAAATCCCCCTTCAATAAAAACATCACAGAAGGCCGATCATGTCATTCTAATGAGTATTTGACTGATGAAGTCATTTCTGCAGTACTATATATACCCCATATCAGCAGCATGTCTATATTTGGGATTATATAGATGTTAGATTTTTATAACGTAATCCCAGAATGCTGATTAGAGTTCTGACTATACCTTGACATAACAAGATCCCTCATTCAATACTAATACTGCAGTTTAATCATAAACAGTCATTAAAGGTGAAGTGTTTATTTTTGGCGTTACAAGACTTACCAAATAAAATGCACATAAATAATGTGTTTTCAAACAGGTTTCCCCATCTATCATTGGTTGAGCTGATGTTTCCTTGCCAGGCCGGTTCGGATGCCCAAACAAACTCAATAACGTGCAAACTCTTGTGTCATCATACATTAGAAAGATGTGAATATGAGGCAAAAGAAAAAACCTTTGAAGATAAAAACTTCTTATACCTCATGCATGTCATAAAAAAATCTGTATTCATTAAGCTGTTATACTGTAAGATGTCAGTTTTTCTAAAGCTAAATTACATCTAAACTTGCATGTTATTAGACATTCTGATTTCTCTCATGAGGTTTGATAATTGTATTATATCAAGCTGTTTTACATACACAAGTTCAATGGGGTTTTATATAGAACCCTAAGGTTCTTGACTCAATTTTAAATAACCCTTTATGCCAAAAAAGGTTCTATATAAGGAGAAATGTCTTAAATGCTTGCATGACACTTTCATGTTTAAAGGGTTATTTCTTTTCTTTTTTTTCTTCTGCGTGATAGTATGTTTACCAGCTGTTTAATTCATATATTTAATCAAAATAAAATTTTCATTAAAGGGGGGGTCTAATGCTATTTCATGGTTTATGACTTATTTACACAGTTAAAGAGTTGCATTCTCATGCTAAACATGGCCAAAGTTTCAAAACACGTGACGTATGATATATGAGTATTTTTGTGCCAAATACACTCCTTCCGGATTCAGATACATTTCAGAAAGTTTTTTTTGAGTATGGCCCTGTGTCACGTCATAACAGGCTGAATTTATTTATAATTATGTTGCAGCTTGCAGACGATCTCTACGCAAAAGCTGCACATGCTCGTGACTCGTTAGCCCTGCCCACGGCTTGCCTCCAGGAGCTCGACTTTTTTCGGAAAGAGTCGGTACAGCGCATCTATCTTTTATAAATATGATAAAACTAAAGACTTTTCGAAGATATGAAGGATGCAGTACTATTCTCTAGGTACTCAAGATTAACGTGAGATTGGCGGAAACAGTGTGTGTTATGTACCCTTTAAAACAAAATGTATTAATTAAAAGTAATCCATAAAACGATCCCTTGATGGAAACCCCTGGCCTAAAAGGTTCTATGAAGCACCTGACAGAATCCTTTAAGGTTCTATATAAAACCTTTTCTTCTAAGAGTGAGAATGTGCATTAATACAGGCTAGTGAGGTGGATGTTCTCACTGTGGCCATTATATTCTACTGCAATAATCCCACAGGATGCGAAATTGGAGAATGCTGTTTACTCCCTCCCTCTCTCTCTCTCCATCCCTCACTATCTCTCTCACTCTGTCTGTCTCATAACATGAGAATCGGGTTACAGCGTCAGCCAAGCTCCTTCTATGAGACAATTGATTACCCATAATCATCCCCCCGCCCATCATCCTCCCAGTTTTGTCCTCTAGACCCCAAGCAAATAAATCTTTGTGTTGCTGCATTAAAACATGAAAACAGAAAATAGCTACTCTTAACACTTAACTATTTTTATTCAATGAATCATATTGTTTTAAACCACAGACTGTTTCTTTCTGCAGTATAAACAAGCCTGCTACACGCAAAATTCCCAATTCCCTAAAAATCTATTATTTTTGGACAGGAACGAAACAATTGTGAAATGATTATATAATATAGTTTATTATATAGTTTATAGTACTATCTTAAACATATTTTATGAGAGCATATATAATACAGTATAGAAATAAAACATAAGAAATAAACATTATTATTTAAAAATGCTGCTTCTTTGGAATAAAGATTGTACACCAAAAAAAAAAAAAAAANAAAAAAAAAAAAAAAAAGGAGAACAATATAAACAAAAAGATCTAGGCAGAAGAAAAAAATTGACTATTACACACGTGCATGGATCAACGTAGCAAATCCCAGCATTCACACTGTAGAAACTGAAGTAACCAAGTAATAGGTGAGAAGCAATACTCCATCACATCAGCGCATGTTCCTTCTCTGAATCATCTATGATACTGAAAAACAGCCTCAATTTTCTCTTATGTGTAGCCTGCTTCTTTCTGTCTTCTGGTAAAATAATTTTCCGCTCTATCATCACTCTCCATTTTATTTTCACACACTAAACCTTTACAATTACAACAAAGACTTCCGCTAAAAGAGGAAACACACTCACATTTTCATTACAGCCTAGTTACACTGTTTAAACTCTGATATAAAGCTTAACACAACAAGAATGCCAATAATGCTCTAGTTGTGCATTCGATAATATAGTTACAATTGGAAAATGTTTTTACAATGTTAGCATGTAGTGATGATGAGTCATAAAGGGCATCTGTTCCCTGTAGCTGTCTGGTCATAGTGGTAGTGCCTGTGCTGATGCACAAAAAAAGATTGTCGTCATATGATTTATGTACAAACGTGTGTATGAGATAATCTTTTGTATAAGATTTAGAGATTTATTTTCAGCATGCATAAGCAGAGCAACACATACAATTCCTTATGGGATTTCTGAAAGGAACTATAGTGCACATGACAGGACTATATTTGTTGGCTCAGGTTTCTCAAGTGGATGTCCCAGGGTCAAGGGCAATGAATTGACTGGGTCAAACAGATATTACAGCATAATTACTTCTCAAAGAGCAGCAATAATTGTTCACAACATCAGTTACTGTGTGTAAATAAAACCAGAATGTAGTACTTAATGTGAATGTGCATAAATAGAGGTTTTATTCCTATAAAGCCAACAAAACTTTGCTAAAAGTTGCCTTCTGCCATCTGATTGATAGTTCATACTTTTTAGTAAGCAAAACGCCTTTTAGTATAATTCTAAAAATGTCCACCTTCAGGTCATGCTACACATGCCTTTTTGCTATCATTTGCATGTTTCATCTTGAATTATAATTTTTTTTTTTTAAACAAACAATTACTTTTATTTTTATATATCAAAATGGACATTTACTGGATTGAAGCAACGTTTACCTGATTAATCATAAATCTTTTTTTTGTCTTTTTTTTTGAAAATCGTGTTAAAATGTGAGTATCAAATATGATACATAAGGCTTTTTGAGGAACGTTTTTGCTGAACATTTGTATATCTGAACGTTTATTTGTATATTTGTATATTGTATATCTCTATCATCATTTTATTGCATGCTTTATATGTTTTGTCCCATACAATTAAAACTAAAGAGCTTTGACCATAAAACTAAGCATGTAAATGTCATCTTAAGACATATTATTGGAAGATATAGAGTGACAACTGATATTTATATGCATTTAATGTAGTCTGCTATACTCAACTTTTTTCTCGGTTTGGGCCTCTGAATAATGTGAATAAAACTGAGGTGTTTTTTCCTCCTCATGAGTGACATCCACTTTCTCACCATATCAGCCAAAAGCCTGATGTATGGATAACAGATAGATTTTTGTCAGCCTTTACAGAGTGAAGTGAAGTGACATGTGGCCAAGTATGGTGACCCATACTCGGAATTTGTGCTCTGCATTTAACCCATCCAAGTGCACACACACAGCAGTGAACACACACACCGTGAACACACACCCGGAGCAGTGGGCAGCCATTGCTGCGGCGCCCGGGGAGCAGTTGGGGGTACGGTGCCTTGCTCAAGGGTCTCACCTCAGTCGTGGTATTGAGGGTGGGGAGAGCGCTGGACATTCACTCCCCTCACCGACAATCCCTGCCGGACCTGAGACTCGAACCCATGACCTTTGGGTTACAAGTCAAACTCTCTATCCATTAGGCCACGACTGCCCCACAAAACCCCGTGTCAGTGTTTACAATGCTCTTGTAAATGTCTACAGACTCAGTTATGGTCAAACAATAAAACTCCCCTGCTTGAATACGACCCTGAATGAAGAGGATGTAGGGGTGTGTAATGAGAGAACATTATTACTTAGCCTACCTCCTCCGCCTGTTTGCGCAGCGATTTCTCCCGTTCATACTGCGTGATGAGTTGCTCGTTGTCCTCCTTGAGAAGTTCCAGCTCCACTTCATGCTCCTGGTTCTCCGTCAGAACCGAGTCGAGGTTCTCCAGAACATTCACCACCAGCGGCATCAGCTCCTTCACCACCTCCTCATCGTAGCTCTTGATGAGGCGCTCGAACTCCCGATAAATGCTGCTGGCCAGGCCCGACACCCGCTCTGACATGACAGACACGGCCCCATAATCGTCCTGGTACACCACCTCGTCCAGCTCCATCATCTTGGCGGCGTTTGATCGAAGCTCGTTATTAGAGAAAGAATAAATAAATCACCGGCGACACGACACGAAATGGCGAAATGTTTTCTATGAATTCATGACAATGTCATCAGGTGCACATGATGCCACTGCGCTCCACGGCCCGATTTCACCAGCAACAGCCGGATTTCGGGACGTACGAACGTTTAATATTCAATATTTGTTGCGAGGGGACGAGCCCTCTTCCCCGCCCGTGCTCCTGCGCTCCTGCGCCAGTGTCGGCAGCACGATCACACGCGCCTCGCTACCGCCCGATTATTCCCCGGTTGCGTCTGTCTCATCGCTGCACTGGAGCGAAATCCATCGCATCACATCACGCCCAGCGAGCGTCTGTCTGACGACGCACCTGCCTCTCAGCAGCCGCAGCTCGCGAGCCCAGCCATTACTGGAAAAATCAATGGAGGAAAATAAATAAATAAATAAATTAATTCATAAATAAATACGGGAATAAATGGCTGCCTCTAGGTTCTCGCTGTCATTGAAAATCGGATGCTGTCTTCTAGCGTTATGTCAGACTGGTCATTTTTGGCATTGGAAATCAATCCGGTGGTTGACAGGGCGGCGGGGGTTCGTGATGCTGCTTCCGTCGCTGACTCTCGCAGGCTGGTGATGGAGGGGCCGGCTGACGTCACAGCGCCTGCATGGAGCAGGCCTGAATTGTGATGTCTCATTGCTGCTGTGGGATTGATAGGAACATCATTAAAGACTTTATTTATGGCCACAGTTATGTTATTGTTATATCTAATATATCATATCACGTAAATAAGTAGGCTATTAAATGTAAACTTTAACGCATTAGTAAATATATCTGTTCTTTGTTCTGTACTTATTTGGTTTTTTTAAAATTTATTTTTTAACGAGCTGTCAACACTAATCAATAAATCAGGGGCCCAGGGAATCATACATATAAGGTCAGTTTCCTAGTTGAAGATAATCGGTTTAAGGCATCACAGAGGCAATTTTTTAGAGCCGACCGCAAAAGTTCTAGCCAAACCCATCACAGATTGCATCATGTTGCTCGAAAGCCCCCACGCGTCTTTAAATGGCATTGCGATTAAGTCAGTTGTCAATGCAATGCAGTTCCCCCTCTCTGTATGGCAAGCCGTTTTGACTTTCATTCATTCTCGATATGAATTCTTGGTATCAACAATTCAATTCTTGATATCGGGAATTACATTTCCACTAGTAACAATGTTAATCCTTGATATAAACAATTCAATTTTCACTAGTTATTAAAATGCAAATTTTTTGATATCAAGAATTACATTTCCACTAGTAAAAAATAGAATTCTTGATATCTGTAATTGTATTTTCACTAGTGAAATGTCACCATAGGCTGTCATTCAAATTCAGTTGTTGATATCAATAACTGTTTTCTTACTAGTTGAAATTCTAATTTTACATATCAGAAATTCAATTCTTACTAGTAAAAATCGTAATTTTTGATATCAATAATTACATTGCTACTAGTAAAATGCAAATTTTTGATATCAAGAATTCAATTGTCACTAGTTGAAATGTCAGTTCTTGATATCAACAATTGAATTGCTAGTAATAATGTTCATTTTTGATATCTGAAAGTGTATTTCTGATATCAATATAATTTCAGATATTTAAAATGACTTTCTTACTAGTAACAATCACATTCATGATATCAGAAACTAACATTGTCACAATCAAATTATTGATATCAAAAATTCGCATTTTTACTAGTATGAATTGTATTTTTGATATGTGAAATTAGAATTTCAACTAGTAAGAAATCAACTCTTGATATCAACAATTGAATTTGAATGGCAGCCTATATTTCACTAGTGAAAATACAATTACAGATATCAAGAATTCTAGTTTTTACTAGTGGAAATGTAATTCTTGATATCAAAAATGAGCATTTTAACTAGTGAAAATTGAATTGTTGATATCAAAAATTAACTTTGTTACTATAGTGGAAATGTAATTTCTGATATCAAAAATTGCCATTGTTACTGGTGGAAATGTAATTCCTAATATCAAGAATTATCTTTTTAACTAGTGAAAATTGAATTGTTGATATCAAGAATTCATATCCTGAGAATGAATAAAAGTCAAAACGGCTTGCCATAAATTTCACATATCAGAAATACAATTCTTACTAGTAAAAATCATAATTTTTGATATCATTAATTACTTTGTTACTAATAGGGGAGAGCAGGGACGAAAGCACCATTTTTCACAAAAATGTTATTTTAAAATATAATGTTTTAGACAGCGATGTATTTTTGCTGTGGTCAGTAACTCACAAGTGTGGTCTATCAATACCAGGTGGTATTTTGTATAAATGTAGAACGGCTTCAGTATAATTTCACTTTGAACATAAATTGCACATTGTTACTTTCGACCCCGTCCTGACCATGACCTTGTTAATAAGTATCTGCAAACATATTTTGTCCTTTATCTTTGCAAAAAAATATTAAATTACATTTTCATTTTAAATTGAGAATTTCAGTTTCAGCAAACGTTTCAAAAGTAACCCAACAGTACAAACCTGAATTGTTTAGATTTTTTTTTTTTTTTTGGCAATGTCAATTTATTTTATAAAACATTTTTTCAACAGTATGAACAATATGAAAATTAAATTAAATTAGCACAATATAAATTCTCAACATAATGTAACAGTAGTCATGTTTCCAATCCAGCTGTTTTTATGCATAAATTTAAAATATGCATAAAAACATCTGAATGGAAACACTGCAAATTCATAGGTGGATGTGGAAAAGCTAAGGTATGGATAAAAACTAAATGGTAAATCTAAACAGATTAAGTGAATAAATGGTGACATGCAGAAATCAGCAACAGATATGTCCAGAAACACCCTCTCATAAACATCTGGCTGAATCAGACCTCTGTCTGTCTTTCTGACCCTCACTCTTGACATATTCTGCTAGTATAATATGACATATACATGTTTTAATAAATGTTGCAACGCAGAGAGTGCCACCACATTTAAATGGATCATTATTGTGACACATGAAATGAGAAACACAACTTACCGCTTCAGCAATGTATTTACCGTACTCGAAAACTGCTTTCCAGACCTAACCGCGGGAAACAATGACGAAATCACATGATATTTGGCAGCTCCATCAAGGGTTGCGTGCTGAACGTGCTGTCATAACTTGGAAAGCAAATGTAGTCAGGGCTCTGAGAAAATCACTTTGTTACTTTCGTCCCGGTTCTCCCCTAAAAATGCAAATTTTTGAAATCAAGAATTGAATTGACACTAGTTGAAATGTCAGTTCTTAATATCAACAATTAAATTGCTACTAGTAAAAATTTAAATTTTTGATATCTGAAAATGTATTTCTGATATCAATATAATTTCAGATATCTAAAATGGCGTTCTTACTTGTAACAATCACATTGATATCAAAAATGAACATTGTTACTAGTAGCAATTCAAATGTTGATATCAAGAATAGATATTTGCACTAGTAACAAAGTAATTAATGATATCAAAAATTACGATTTTTACCAGTAAGAATTGTATTTCTGATATGTGAAATTGGACTTTAAACTAGTAAGAAATCAACTCTTGATATCAACAACTGAATTTGAATGGCAGCCTGGTGACATTTCACTAGTGAAAATACAATTACAGATATCAAGAATTCTACTTTTTACCAGTGGAAATGTAATTCTTGATATCAAAAATGAGCATTTTAACCCTTTCACACGTACGTTTAAAATATTCTGGCTGAGCCCCCGGTGTGAGTTTTTTAAGGCGTCATTGCTTGTTACGTGACACACCACAGCCACAATAGGGCTGTATCACTGATGATCTGCTTTTATTTCATTTTTTATTTTTTATTCAAAATATTCACAAATTTGTTAACTATAGCATGAAATATCTGATATTCCGATTGTCAAATATGAGCAAGTGAATGTGTTTTGCTGTTTAAACACCTTTATAACGATCGCACAGAGAATCGGATCTGTTGGATTTACAACACGTGAATTTATCCACTTCTCCCGAAGTACATGAAAGTAAGTGAGCTGGTGAACTGGGGAAGAATAGAGTAAAATTTAATGTTACTTACAATGTGTATCTGATATGAATAAAACATGTTGTCTAATTATAATGGAAAGGATTGTTATTGCTGCTTCTATATACATCAGTGTGTATTATACTAACTCTCTATATTGTTTTGTTAGTACTTATGTGTATTTAAATGTCTGAAACCTAAAATAAACACTGCATATTTGTGATATATGAAAAGCGCTGAGCGTGTCCGGCTCTAGCTCGGCGCCAGCCAAGGTGCGCAAGCACATTTGAATTTGGCAGTTGATCACGTGATGCGCTGAATGTTCTAATCACACCTGTGTGATCTAGGGTTAACTAGTGAAAATTGAATTGTTGATATCAAGAATTAATGTTACTTTTGGAAATGTAATTCCTGATATCAAGAATTTAATTGTTGATATCTAGAATTCATATCCTGACTGAGAATGAATAAAAGTCAAAACGGCTTGCCATACTCTCTGGACCTGGAGTTATGGGTTAGGGTGTGGTTGGACCAGTGAGGCGGAGCTGGACGTCCAGGTCCACCCATTGGCTCTGCCATGAGCAGCCTTTCTGTTAAAGGGTTAGTTCACCCAAAAATGAAAATTCTGTTATTAATTACTTACCCTCATGTCGTTCCACACCCGTAAGACCTAGGTGACCTGTAAAAGTGGTGGTTAAATTGCTGTTTATGGATGAGTCATATTATTTAATCAAAAATATCTTAATTTGTGTTCTGAAGATGAACAAAGGTCTTACAGGTGTGGAACGACATGAGGGTGAGTAATTAATGACAGAGTTTTCATTTTTGGGTGAACTAACCCTTTAATGTGGCATAGTCTGCAGATTCATGAAAAAAAGTAAATTTTAGTTAAATTCCTGTAAAACTCTTAGCAAACTTTTGTCATTTCTGTAACATTGTATTCACCCCCGATTCCTGAACAAAGGTCATAAAATCAGATCATAACTCAATACCTCATGCAGAATACTTCCAGTTTAAAGGGATAGTTCACCCTTATTTTGTTATAAACCTTTGTAAGTTCTTTTATCTGTTGAACACAAAAGAAGATATTTTAAAGAATGTTGGAAATCAAACAGCTGACGGTAGTTATTGACTTTTATAGTATTTTTTTATCCTACTATGGAAGTCAATGGCTACCGTCAACTGTTTGATTTGAATATCTTCTTTTGTGTTCAACAGAAGAAAGAAACTCATACAAGTTTGGAAGGGTCAGTAAGTGATGACAAAAATTTAGTTTTTGGGTGAACTATCCCTTTAAGAATATCAAGAAAAGGTCATTTTAAAGGAAACATCATTAGTGTTGTAACAGAAGGAAATGTAAATTGCATTTATTTAACCTTCTGGTAGACTGAAAAAATTTAAATTTTGAATTTTTAAAAATTGTACTTCTTTGGGAATGGAAGGAAACTTGGTGACTTTTGTGAACAAACACAAATGTGAAATACAGGGATGCAAACAGGTAAGAGGGAAAAAAGGTGAGAACATTTCGCGGGTCGGAGCACAGATTCTTTTTTTTTTTTTAAGTTATTTGCTTTACATGCTCATTTGTAGTTATTTTTTATTACCCTATATGTCCAAAACTGTCATTTTAAAATTTTACGAAAATCAACATTTTGTTAAAATCTCATGTTATAAAAGACGAAGTGCTATGCAGGATATTTAAGACAATATTGGCTGATTAGATGGCAATACTGTTTGCCACATCTCAGACCTCAAATACATAAAATATTACCCATTATAGACATAGTTTTTATAGTAAAGAGTAAAGGAAACACTGTACAGTACTTACTGAAACGACCAGTTCTTTATTTACCCTTGTAAGTTCACAAGTACCCTTGTAAGACACCCCCCTCCCCCTCCCCCTCCCCATAAAAACACTTTCTCATTGGATCTATGCAAATCCCAGGTGACCTATTTTGATCTCAAAAAGGTGAGTTCTCATTGAAAGGTTAGGAGTTTGCATCTATGGAAATACAAATACAGAGCAATTTTTTGGGTGTAAATAAATCAGCAACAATGAAATACTTTGGTAATATCTAAATATATCCAAATAAAACAAAAACAAATACATAATATGACTGAAAACACTTTTATAAGCAGTAAAGTTATGCTTATTGCCATCAGTCTCTTCTGACTGCTGAGAATACCGGAGTTAAAAATATACCTTTTATAAGGTTTCACATCTGTGTTGCTACTTGTGAAACATTAATAAAAAAATCAAGCAATATCAAATTCAGCCTCCACCCCCAAGATCATCTTTCCATATTTTACCTGCTATGAGTTCAAGTAGGACTAAATATTTGTTTATATACTTATAAACACATGACAAGTACAAAACTATTTTTGTATCTGACAATGATGACATATTTTGAAAGCAGGGCCTTGCACCAAAACAAAATAAAAACAATTCAGTGTTACATAGAGCAATTTAGTTGTAATTCTGTAGTCTGTTTTGCACTCAAGAATCATTGACATTGACCTGACTGAGTCAGGAAGCTGAAATTCAGCAAGCACATGCACACAAGTAACTCTTTAAATGAAGATTTCTGTTTATTTTGAGCAACATGGTAAAACATCCTTTTATTGTCATGGGAAAAAAAAGCAATACAATACAGCATACAAATGAACAATACACAAGTGTATTGTATGAAACAGGCCTCTGTGACATCATCACAGCCAGTCACATTGCCAAGCAACCACTGAAGTATTTTGGGCAGGGATGGCACCAGTAATGTGGGAAATGCCCACACACGCTCACAGATGTGTCATATTTGACCTTCCAACTGCCATGTAAAGAATAAAGCAGATGGCTATTGTGAACAAAGGCCAAATTAAACAGAAGTATTAAACATTAATGGCGGAGCAACTCTTTTCAAGTACAGAATCAAGCATATCAGAGGGCATTTTTAAGGGTCTCTGGTTACATTCAAATGCATGTATGGACATTGCAAGTGCGATGTGTTAGTGATATCTGATTGTACACATTCTGTCCACTGCCATACATGTGTGCTTCGGCGATTATCAATTACAACAACTGTGCATTCTGTTTGGTTTTGCATCGGAGCCATTACTTTTACATTTGGCTTTGTGTATTACTAAAAAATACAAGAGGAAAAAAAAAGAAGAAATGATGTCACCGTATTGCACAAAAGTAAATTTGCCATTGCCATCAGAACACATTCACTGAGTTTCAAAGGAAGATCTGAACAGGCTGATACTGAAGAGCTTGCTTTGGCGACCAACAGTGGTTCCAGTTGAACACTGCATAGACTGTACTGAGTTTCATGAGGCAAACTTGCATTTAATACATTAGCAAATTGAGAGAACATAATCAATACAGAGAAACAACAGTATATGCAAACCATTTGAAAGGAAACAACCATTCAGTTGTTGGAGTGACCGTTAACAGTGATTCTTATTAGATGAAAAGGAGAAAGGGAACGTGAGGAATGAATGAGAAAGTGCAAAAGCAATAAAGGAATGAAGAGTGACAGATTCAGGGTAAAGAAATAACCAAAAGAAAAAGTAAATAAGAGAGGATAAGTTTTAGTACAAGTTAAAAGAGGATGGAAAATGGGAAGTGACAATGATAGAAAGCAGCACTTGTGGCTAATAGAAAACCACACTGGACTTTCCACCTGGTGGGTTGAGCACTTTGTTGTGAGAGCGAGGTCGTGGTCCGAGGCGTGGCTCATGGTCTTTTTCTGTTGGTTTCTGTGTG
>RJVU01053643.1:2185716-2223277 GCA_003731715.1 Anabarilius grahami | reverse complement strand
AGGTTGAGGAGACACTGGCTCCACCTTCACTTCCTCAACTACAGTCGCCTGCTTAGGCACTGGGGCTGCAAGAGAGATCAAAATCGATGGGAAAAGGAACTGCATGCCAACAACACAGACTGAGGAGAAATAAATTAGGGTGTGAAGAACAGATGATGATTAATATTTTGTAAATCACAGCGTTTCTTTACCTGGTGGATCTGGAGTAGCAGGTACACCCACACTTAAGTTGTCCTACAGAGAACAAAAGGGCGTTAGAATTAAAATGGGTGGAAATATAGATTACGAGTTAAATTATGGTTTGTGTTGAGTTACATACACTACTGTTCAAATGTTTGGGCTTGGAAAGGTATGAATATTTTTAAAAGAAGAGTCTCTTGTTGTACTCAACAAGAATGCATTCATTGGATATATATAAAAAAAATAATTAAAAAAAAGCTCTACAGTAAGGATTTTTTCTACTGGCGATTATCAATTACAACAACTGTGCATTCTGTTTGGTTTTGCATCGGAGCCATTACTTTTACATTTGGCTTTGTGTATTTCTAAAAGATACAAGAGGAAAGATACAAGTTGGTTCAAATTTTCACTTACCCTGCCAAAATTTTCACTGGCCTACCATAAAAATATTATAAATAAAATAAATTAGGCCTAGTTATTGTTTTTTTTTTTTTTTTTTGACCCATGTAACCTTAAATAAGGTTATTACACCAAAAACTACTGGTTTATCTTATTTAAATTTCAAAAACTGTTAAAGACAAGTAAATAGTAATAAAATAAGAACAAATCAAATCGAGGAATAGCACAAATAAATACAAAAGAACAAACATACAAATTAAATAAACAGTGCTTTTCAGGTTAAGGTAGAGAATTTGAATCATCAGTATTAAAGTTACAAAAGCTATTCAGTCAAGAGCAGTGAGTGATTAACATTAAAAACTCAGACAGCAGCAGGTATATTACTCTGCTGTCACTTTAAAACAATGCACAGATCCAATATACGGTTACAAATCCGTTTATTTCTCAACTGTTTACGTTCACTTAAGACAGACTATTTTTATGAGGATACTTGCCAATACTAGCATTTTTACATAATATTGTGTGAATATGTCCGCTCAAGTGCAAGAAGATGTGAAAGAACTCAATTCTATACTTGTGCGCTTTCTGAGCTAGTACCGAATTGAGTTATCTTTCGCATCTTCTTGCACTTGAATATTTAAATGGGCATGGCTTAAAAACATGTGCAAATTATAAACTTTTGTGATGATGCTGCACTGGCCCGATCGGGCAAGTGACAGTTCCTTCTACTGTCCCGAGAGTCAATCATGTTGGCCTCGGGTCATCAGGCAGTCCTTATTGTCGAGCCCTGCGTAATATTGTGAATACTGTTTTATATTTTTATATATTTTAAAATGTAATTTATTCCTGTGATGTCAAAGCTGTATTTTCAGTATCATTACTCCAGTCTTCAGCATCACATGATCCTTCAGAAATCATTCTAATATGGTGCTCAAGAAACATTTCTTATTGTTATTAATGTTGAAAATAGTAGCTGCTTAAGATTTTTGTGGAAACCATGATACATTTTAGTAACAACGTAAAGTATTAATATATTTAAAAACAACAACAACAACAACAACAACAACAAACACTAGTGTACATGGTGTTGGCTAGAGGTTGTCTACCTTTGGTTTGTTGGGATGACTTTTCACAGAAGGTTGGGTTGACTCTGCACCCCCAAAGATGTTACTAGATGCTCCACCATGGTGAGTTGGCCTGCTCCGAGTTGTAGGAGCCTCTGGCTCCCCAAATATCCCACTGCTCTTTCCACCTAAGACAATAAGAAACACATAAATCAGAGCTTGTTAAGATACACTAATGCTAGTTATGGCAATTACTGGAACATCATATATACTCATTTTAAATATATTCAAACAATGATGTACAATTATATTCTCAATGAAACAATATTCATTTACACATGTGAATGTCAGCTTTGCAGCAATGTTATTTTAGTATTACTGAGATACTATTAAAGTTGTGTTAATATTTTGAATTTGATTTTCTATTTTCCATTTTAGTTAAAGGCACAATATGTCGTTTTTTTGCCAGTAGAGGTCGCTTATTCAAAACAAAAGGCATAGCTTGATGACTCTTTGATTTCACGGAATCATGTGAGGTGGTGTCTTCACATCTACCGCCAGTGGAAAAGAATCCAACGGGGTTCGGGCAGAAATCATATTCATGTATGAGTAAATGTGTTAAAGATTTATTAACATTACTGTAGTATGAAGCCGGGTGTGGCTGAAAGCCGTTGGAGTGGAACAAGGTCGCTGGAGTTGCTAATGAGAGACAAGTGCGACACACGGCTCGAGAGCAGTGGAGCTTTTATTATGCAACAGGCGAGCACTTACGCTTTTATCCGGTCAAGCGTATGTGGGGTAACGCAGTGCTGTTTTATCATTTTAGATACATTTGTGTGTTGTTACAATGCTACTCTGTACGTTCACTGGGAGCTGATTTGAGACACTTGTTGCACGCTGCAGTAAGATAGGTATATACAGTGGGTACGGAAAGTATTCAGACCCCCTTAAATGTTTCACTCTTTGTTATATTGCAGCCATTTAAAATCATTTAAGTTCATTTTTTTTTCCTCATTAATGTACACACAGCACCCCATATTGACAGAAAAACACAGAATTGTTGACATTTTTGCAGATTTATTAAAAAAGAAACTGAAATATCACATGGTCCTAAGTATTCAGACCCTTTGCTGTGACACTCATATTTAACTCAGGTGCTGTCCATTTCTTCTGATCATCCTTGAGATGGTTCTACACCTTCATTTGAGTCCAGCTGTGTTTGATTATACTGATTGGACTTGATTAGGAAAGCCACACACCTGTCTATATAAGACCTTACAGCTCACAGTGCATGTCAGAGCAAATGAGAATCATGAGGTCAAAAGGAAATGCCTGAAGAGCTCAGAGACAGAATTGTGTCAAGGCACAGATCTGGCCAAGGTTACAAAAATTTCTGCTGCACTTAAGGTTCCTAAGCACACAGTGGCCTCCATAATCCTTAAATGGAAGACGTTTGGGACGACCAGAACCCTTCCTAGAGCTGGCCGTCCGGCCAAACTGAGCTTTCGGGGGAGAAGAGCCTTGGTGAGAGAGGTAAAGAAGAACCCAAAGATCACTGTGGCTGAGCTCCAGAGATGCAGTCGGGAGATGGGAGAAAGTTGTAGAAAGTCAACCATCACTGCAGCCCTCCACCAGTCGGGGCTTTATGGCAGAGTGGCCCGACGGAAGCCTCTCCTCAGTGCAAGACACATGAAAGCCCGCATGGAGTTTGCTAAAAAACACCTGAAGGACTCCAAGATGGTGAGAAATAAGATTCTCTGGTCTGATGAGACCAAGATAGAACTTTTTGGCCTTAATTCTAAGCGGTATGTGTGGAGAAAACCAGGCACTGCTCATCACCTGTCCAATACAGTCCCAACAGTGAAGCATGGTGGTGGCAGCATCATGCTGTGGGGGTGTTTTTCAGCTGCAGGGACAGGACGACTGGTTGCAATCGAGGGAAAGATGAATGCGGCCAAGTACAGGGATATCCTGGACGAAAACCTTCTCCAGAGTGCTCAGGACCTCAGACTGGGCCGAAGGTTTACCTTCCAACAAGACAATGACCCTAAGCACACAGCTAAAATAAGGAAGGAGTGGCTTCACAACAACTCCGTGACTGTTCTTGAATGGCCCAGCCAGAGCCCTGACTTAAACCCAATTGAGCATCTCTGGAGAGACCTAAAAATGGCTGTCCACCAACGTTTATCATCCAACCTGACAGAACTGGAGAGGATCTGCAAGGAGGAATGGTAGAGGATCCCCAAATCCAGGTGTGAAAAACTTGTTGCATCTTTCCCAACAAGACTCATGGCTGTATTAGATCAAAAGGGTGCTTCTACTAAATACTGAGCAAAGGGGTCTGAATACTTAGGACCATGTGATATTTCAGTTTTTTTTTTTTTTTTATAAATCTGCAAAAATGTCAACAATTCTGTGTTTTTCTGTCAATATGGGGTGCTGTGTGTACATTAATGAGGGAAAAAAAATGAACTTAAATGATTTTAGCAAATGGCTGCAATATAACAAAGAGTGAAATTTAAGGGGGTCTGAATACTTTCCGTACCCACTGTATATATGGTACTCACAGTAAATCAAGAAAACGAGATTTAAACAATAACACTTACTGTGTTGTGCTATGTAACATGATTAGTTTTCTGTTGATAAAATGCATCCAAACAGTTGCTCACCTGTCTAATAAAACACAAAAATTAAAGCATCTTTGGTGAACAAAATAAAACCTCAAATCGATGGTAACACGGGTAAGATGTCATTGATAGGCGACGCATGGACACGATCCGTGTCCTGGTTAAAATTACTTATTTCTCTGGATTTAAACCTTCTTGGAAACATTTAGGAAAATGTAAGTACACAAGTCAACAAAATATATAACATTGTTCCAATGGTTTTTGGATATTTTAATCCAAAAATCTTACATATTGTGCCTTTAATGTTTCAGTAATTATGTGTTTGTCATTTTCATTAGTTTTTTAAAAACATGTCTATGTAGTTTTTAGTTGATGGGCGATTTCAAAACACTGCTTCATGAAGCTCCGAAGCTTTACGAATCTTTTGTTTCGAATCATTTGTTCGGAGCGTGTATCAAACTGCCAAAGTCACGTGATTTAAGTAAACGAGACTTTGTTACACCATAAGTGTTTTGAAACGTTTTGAGATTGATGGACTTTGGTAGTTTATACACGCTCTGAACCACTGATTCAAAGCAAAAGCTTCGAAGCTTCGTGAAGCAGTGTTTTGAAATCGCCCATCACTAGATATTGTTGAATAAAGTTGTTTGTTTTTTTGGCACACTAAAAGTATTCTCGTCGCTTCATAACATTAAGGTTGGACCACTGTAGTCAAATGAACTGTTTTAAATATGTATTTAGTAGCTTTCTGGGCATTGAAAGTGTTTATTATCTTGCTGTCAATGGAGGCCTCACTGAGCCATCGGATTTCATAAAAAAATATATATCTTAATTTGTGTTCTGAAGATGAACGAAGGTCTTACGGGGTGTGGAACGATATGACAGAATTTTCATTTTTGGGTGAACTAACCCTTTAGTCTAAAAACTAGATAGGCACTTTGAACTTCAGATCAATTATTCTACTGTGACTGAGCTGCTAGTAACAATATGACCTTTAACCTTACCTAGATGTGAAATTTCATCAGTTCAGACTGTGTATGATCTCTTAGAGTTAACTGACTGGTTAATTTATCAGACTGAGGTAAAGGCTTTGATGTTGCTATTGGTGACAAGATAACAAATGCAAAAGTGCTGGTTTGCATAGCAGCTGAGAGGGAGACTTAAACACATAAAACTGAGTAACAGTGTGGTGATGAATATGACTCAGAGAGTGAAGAGGCCCCAGCCAGAAAATACAGCGTCTGCTGAAAGCTCACCTGGGGGATTGGAGCGTTTGGGACTCCCCTGAGACTCTTCTGCAGGAGCAAAAATAGAGGACGACATTTTGTTTGGTCGTCTGGAGGCAGAAGTGTCTTCTTCATAACCACCGAAGAGATTGCTGGACCCTCCACCTGGAGGTCTTAGTACCCTACACACAGACATGCAAATTTGTACACGGATTCACACGAGTGTAATATATTACACATCAATGCTGAAAATTGCAGATTAATAAAACGTCCTAAAGCAACACATAACATTGCAGAACGACGCCACCATATATGTGAGGCGGAACGTTGCAATTGCAGTTGTGAGTTTAGGCGGTCAGGATTTTATGGGCCACCAAGTTTTACCTTAACATCAAACGCTGAATTTTAATAATAATTCGTTCATTTATGAACGAAAATGAAAGCCCTGCACACTAAACAAAACGAAAGCCTGCGGTATGATTTAGTTTCCGAACAGCAACACTTTCAGGAAATGTGCCTCCTTCAAAGTCTGGATTGAGCATAAACTCATATTTATTCTTGTATTTTTTTAAACGTAGCCTTCCTTTTCATTTGCAAACACGTATTTGATTAAAAGTCAAATGCGTCTATGTGGCTGATAAAACTTTGAGCCTCGGGACATTTGCCGCTAACGGCTAACAAACAATATTGACTAAATTAAAACCAATATACTTTTGTAAATTGTAATATCGTGTTTTACCACCACACACACACTCCACGACTGTTTATTTAAATAGTTATATCCAGAAATGTGACCTCACACGGTGCATTTAATACAAGAATGGTTGCTTAGCTAGTATGAGTTAGCATGTAGCGCTTGGCCATGCTAAAGTTCCTCTTCCACCCCGTAAAGTATCATGATTGCTGGTTCAGATAAACAGATCAAAGTGTCAACACTGAACCCGCAACAAACACTGGTTTGTTCCAGATTAACTGTCAGCACACAGCCCATACCTTGAACTTGGTTTGCCATTACTATCAAGCCCCTGAAACATGTTTGTTGAAGTCATGATTGCTTGTCTCGGTCTGCTGCGACGTGACCCAAAAACTTCAACAACAGCCCTCCTGCAGAAAGTGCTCTGCCACAACCGCTTAACTCGAAGAAAAAAAGTCCAGTCTGGCTGACCACGCCCAGAAAGGCTTGGACAGCTCATTTGTATGTGTTTAGGGCAGAGGCAGAGCTACAATGTGATTCTGGGAATGGCTCTGGCACAAATCAATCTGACTGAAGCAGAAATCTATTGGCTGTGAGGTTCAATGTGGCCAATCCGATGTTGATTGGTTACTTCGTCTCGTACTTCCCTGTCTGTCGTAAAATAAAACACATAAATTCATAGAGAAAGATATTTGTGATGCGATCTGGGAAAACCCGTCGGATGTCGCGATGAAACGTTTTCAGTAAAGTCAAAAAACAGGTCGAATGTCTTTTTTTTTTTTTTTCCAAATTGGGTTTTCATTAAATTATCATTCCATAACAGCTATCATCTCTGAAAATATCTTGGCAAAATTCGCCTGTTAAGTGCAGAAAAATAGCGATTTATAGTGGCAATCTGAAAAAACGGTCTTTCTCTAACGGCTGTTACTGTTCAAGAACACAAGACGGAGGTGAAAAAACAAAACAAAACAAAACAAGCGGCCATAGCTTTCCCTCTCTTAACACTACAAATGCAGTTCACCTATCAAAATAAACCACATAACATGTAGAATGAAGGTGTATTAATGCAAATTTCCCGCCAGTCCTGTATAAACTATGGCACGCAAATATATATTTTTTCTAATACAACGTTATCGTGCGAAGGCGGAGCACAAGAGAACAACGGAGCTATAATGAACACACAATGTATTTATTAGAGGTTGAATTCAAATCAAATGCTGCTCATACTACTTCTGAATAGGATGTCTACTTCATAAAATGTATGAAAATATGGAAATACATGATTACTCAAATAAATGGAGGCGCCCTTAAATGGTCAGATATTGAGCTTGGGTGTCATCTAGTGAAAAAGTTTGGTACTGCGCCCAAACAAAATCTTATTGAAAGCTAATTTTTGAAATATTTCAACCTAAAATTTGGAATGTTTAAATTTTTGGCTTTTATTTTCTTGCAGTTTAAGAGTAAAACATGCTTCGTAATATATTATTATAAATAAACAATTCTATTTGTACATTTTCATAAACTTAAACTTCTATAACTTTTTTTATTTCACTTTCATAATTTATTTCACTTCTGCAATAATCTGACAAGTGTCTTTAAAACAAGACCAACCTTAGGTCTATTCCAAAGCATTCTTGAATTACAACCATTTATGTTTGGATAGTGCATTTTTATGTCTATGCGAAAAAAGGGGTGACAGCTATTTAAACCTGTTTTTCTCAGAATACCGTTCCTGAAAATCAGAGCAATCAGACATTATTCTTGACATTCTTTGTATTACAGTATGTATTGAGTGTTTTTTTCTTCTGTTTTTTTCGTTTTATTTAGTTTGTTTAATGACACTTTTTATTATTATTATTTTATTTTTGTATTAATTTAAAAAAAAATTAAACTATTATTTATTTATTTATTTTTCCTCTGGGGGGTGGGAAAATATTNATTTTTGAAATATTTCAACCTAAAATTTGGAATGTTTAAATTTTTGGCTTTTATTTTCTTGCAGTTTAAGAGTAAAACATGCTTCGTAATATATTATTATAAATAAACAATTCTATTTGTACATTTTCATAAACGTAAACTTCTATAACTTTTTTTATTTCACTTTCATAATTTATTTCACTTCTGCAATAATCTGACAAGTGTCTTCTTTAAAACAAGACCAACCTTAGGTCTATTCCAAAGCATTCTTGAATTACAACCATTTATGTTTGGATAGTGCATTTTTATGTCTATGCGAAAAAAGGGGTGACAGCTATTTAAACCAGTTTTTCTCAGAATACCGTTTCTGAAAATCAGAGCAATCAGACATTATTCTTGACATTCTTTGTATTACAGTATGTATTGAGTGTTTTTTTCTTCTATTTTTTTATGTTTTATTTAGTTTGTTTAATGACACTTTTTATTATTTTTTTTTTTATTTTTGTATTAATTTTAAAAAAAATTAAACTATTATTTATTTATTTATTTTTCCTCTGGGGGGTGGGAAAATATTTTTTCATGATTCTCCTTTATCTGTATCCTGTTATTATTGTAAAAGTTCAATAAACAGATTTTAAAAAAAGAAAAGAAAAAAGAAAATCAGAGCGATCAGCTGACTTCAGATAACCATAACTTTTGTTACAGACAAGCTATGAAAGAAGTAAAAACTGATTTGGAAAAGGGCTCGAATTATGGTATTGAAACATGTGATAGGTAAAATTTCACCATGTGATGGGTTTTTACAGATCACATCACATATAAATTATATTCATTTGTGTTATGACAAATTACGACAAGGGTATTGAAAATAAGGCATATGTGATCTTTTTTTATTATAGTACATTATAAATTTGTGGGTATAAATTTACCAAACAATATGTTTTTTTCTGCACGATTTCTGGAAATTCTTTCATGATCAGTACTAACATTTATTTAAAATAACAATAATAATAACACATTTTTTTTCAGTGCTTTTAAGACCTTATTGTGCTTTGTATATTTTTTTAAACCCCCGATGTGTTATATTATGTTGAGTTATATTGTTATGAGCATTTAAAATATAGAATATGTACAATATTTAGTTCTGAGCATAACAATTAAAATATCGAATATAAAAAAATGAAATAAAATATAGAATATTAAACATACAAGAACATTAACGTTTTAAATTACATGGACTTTCGCTAACAATAATAACTGATTCCCGCATGTTTTCCTTGAGTGTCTCTGTCGGTCTTTGTTCATTTTGGGTGGGACCGTTATTTTAAAACATTTGCGAGATGAATGAAATGACGCATTATGAACGTACGTTTTGATTGGCTGCTTTGAAAAAACGCCCCCTCTGTTTTTCCATGATCGATTGGATTAACTCCTCCGTCAATCATTTTACGAACGCGCCGATGCGCATCTCATTGACCAATCAGGGGATTTGTTTTTGAGTTGTGGTAGGCGTGCCTGACAGCAGAGGAAAACAGGAAGGGACGCACTTCTCAGTGGTTCTCCTGCTACCCCTCTGTTTGGTCTTTCTGGATACCGTGGAGTTTCTCAAGGCCACCAAGACACCTCCTAAACAGGTATAGGACTTGTAAAATCGATTTTTGTCAATACGCCATTATTGATTACATGTCTGAGCTAATTACATGACTTTGCCGCAAACGAAACGGTAACTGTTTAGCTAGCAAGTTAGCGGAGCAACTTTGTCAATGAATGTGCTGCTGGTTAGGTGTCAGTTGTAGCAATTCCTTAATGGTGTAATCAGACTAACAGCCTCTTATTGTAAGCCCCCAAAAAACATATTTTTAATTGCTAAATCACCTGGAGTTATTGTCAAAAAGTATTTACAAATGTGCAAAAGTTGACAGTGTATTTCAGATTGTTTATTTGTGCCTGTCACTCTTGGTGCTCAGTCATATGGGCTTCTTCCCAGGCAAACTAGTTTAGTTTTATACTTGTTAAAACATCTACATGTCTTAACTGGATGCTCAAAGGGGGAAATAAAAGCATTTTGCTTCATCTAACTTCATTCAAACTGGACTGGACACTGGGGCATTGACAGCTGCAGCTGTTGGTAGCAGTGGTTGAGCAGCTGAGGTCGACATTGCCAAGCCTAGCTGTATCTTATTTCATAAAGACATTATGATGGTGTAATTCATGTGATAATTCAAGCCAAAAGTTGTTTGCACCCACGATATGGAGTTCTCAGTCTTGGCTGCAATAATGTTTCAAATATACTAGGAAGAAACGGGCCTCTAACATCTAAACATGCATGCTTGCCACAATTACCAAGGAAAAGGTGTTTTAATATTTGACAAAATCTGTCATGTCAAAAGGTTTTATGCTCTTATGAGCTAAAGACACACCCTAATCAAGCAAAACACTGTCAAGTGACTAGTGGAAACGTTTTATTTAAAACAAAACACAACAGTAAAGATGAAAGATTCGAGAAGAATCCACTGTTATATCTGCTATTGCGGATGTTTAATGTTTAATTTATTGCTGTGTATGCAAAGCACCATACCACACCCCCTCTCGTGATCTATATGTGCTCTATCAAGTCTGTCCTGCTTGTTGTTGAGATGATGAAATCCACGAGCACTGTAGCCATTTTATATTGGGATAAACTGGGCACTGAGCAAAATTAAAATGTTAATAATAAATCAGCTTCTGCTCTGTTAGTTATGGTGACGTAGATTGTGTAAGCAAAGTCCAGAGAGAGAATAGTGGCTGTGTGCGCGTGCATTGGTTTGTATTGACCGAAATGCCTCAAAAGCAGATCCGGTGAACAGTCAAATTCAAAGTTAGCGTCATCGCGTGTTGTTTTATCACAAACATAAGCTAAATGACAGGTGTTTGTTGTTGTGATAAAACTAGTGAGTTTATGAGTCAGAGTTGCTGTGGCTACGAGAGCTCCCAGTTGCGCTGCGCGGAGTTGAACCCCAGTAGGAGCAGCAGCCAGGAGAGGACGACTTTGCCTGACCTCGTTTGCGCTTTGAATATGTTCAAATTCGTCAAGTTTTGGTCTCGAAAATCTTCGAACTCATGGTGAAGAGAAAGAAGACGCCGTCTGCTTCCGAAGAGCTCGAGAATGGGTAAGAGTGCTTGAGAAACAAGCACTTTAGATAGAGGTCGAATGCGCGAAAGATTTGCGTTGTCGTCTGTCGTTTCTGCAGGGCGCTAAAGTGTAGGCGCTCGCGCTTGAATTTCAAGATAAATAAAGGGCAGCTTGCAACTCGAGTCACGCGAAACTGCACAAAAGGGAGGCTGGGGTGAAAGCAGAATCTGTGTTTTTGGTCACATTCGTGAATAAGCGAATGGCTATTTTTCGATGCGATTTGTCGGGACGGTGAGAGGGGATTTGAAACAAACAGCGGCGGCCATGTTGAGTTGAGCAGAATGTCGTCTTTCCAAGTTGATCGTTGTTTTGAGTCGCGGAAAATGTTTACGAATGTGCTTCGTTTGTGTTTGCGCAGGATGACAGTGGGCCAAGGGGGCGGTTCGGGAGTCGAGGGGCCGAACAAACCGGACCGAAAGCCCGAAGGAGGCGAGGATGGAGAGAGCGCAGATCAGGCGAGCGAGGAGACGAGTACAAAGAGAGTCGGAGAGGAAACACTTAATCCATCAAGCACGGCCAGCCCCGGTTTGGCTCCGACTCTTTCCACCCAAACATCAAGTCCACCCGGAGTCCAGGTGAACCCGACAGCCCTTTCCCCGGTCCTGGCCGCCCCGAACAACCAGGACCAGCATCATTTTCTTCGCTCCAGCGTGCGACCTCCGAGCAAACGGATACGGAAAGATGCCTCGTCCCCGGCGCTGAACGGTCACGGCGGTGCGAAAGCGAAAGGTGAGTGGCCATATCGACGTGTGTCCAGTGCTCACCTGTCAGTGAACCCATTCTCTGTACTTTTATCTCACTTTTGGTCGTGTTTTAAGGCATTTGCATAATGATTTGTGAGTTTGTGGGCTGCATTTTATTTGACGTAACGCGGGGAAGCTCTCTCTCTGGAGTGAGAGTGACTTGACAAACTACTCAAACTGAAGCCTCTTAAATCTCTGCTCTGGGATGTTTTGGTTGTTTGTCACCATATTAAATGACTTAACAGGCGTCAGTGCACTATTTCAAATTAGCATACTCAATATTTATATATTTATTTTCATGTCAATGAGCTGTCATTCAGCAGGTGACAAATCACTGTTAGGAGTTTAATTCCGATGCAGCAGCCAGCTGTGCATCTGATCAGGAGAAGATCACTCTTGTGTCTACACTGAATCTGAATCACAAGTTACGAATCTGAATGATCTGATCTCAATGTACACAGGGGTTATAAGGGAATCAGTGTTTATATTAAATGCAGACAATAGCCTTGCAGGGTGTAATGTATTCTGGGGTGCTGTCATTGCATGCTCTTGTGTGTAAGTGGAGAGAGTTATTGGCATCTCCAGTTCCCCACGTGTTGTTTTTGGATCAGTGCACTGAGCAGCAGGTCTAGACGCCCTCCGAGGGAGTCGGGACTCCACACATACTTCCTGACATGCACATACACTCCTGCTGACATATACACCCACATTAACACGGTGCATACAAAGCTTGAAATAGATTAATAATCTGTGGGCCTTCCAAACTACGAACAGAAAAATTATATTTTTCCATTAGAACTCAGTCTGACATTATGCTATTATTTGAATATTAATTTTTATTGGTTTGAGGTGATTCTTTGATTTTTAAAAGAGAGGAAATGTTTCTTTGGTTTTGTAACTCTGTTGTGTTAAGCCAAAAATAAATGTAACTGTCCAAAGTATTATGAGTAAATTGTAATCGGTTGCACAGCCGTCCAAATTAAGCTAGCTCATTTTATTGATATATTTTGAGTATAAGTGACAGTTTGTTTAGTGTTGTGTTGTATTTATACATGCATACAAGTACTTTTTGATCTTAGACTTGTTGCAAAGCTTTTCTTTGCAACAATTACAGCATGTGTTAGAACTGACATACTAACCTTCTTTCTTTTCCCCTCTTTTTCTCAGGTGCAGAAGCAGGTCCCTCTGTGTGTCTGCCAGCCGCTGCAGGTTCAGCCGGCTCTGGGGCAGGTGGAGCATCCAAATCGGCCCCAAAGGGCCAGGGCCCTGCAGAGAAGGAGGAAGGGGGGAGTCAGAAACGAGTGCGCAGACAGTGGGAGTCTTGGAGCACTGAGGACAAGAACAGTTTCTTTGAAGGACTTTATGAGGTGATTTGTCAGCTTTAATGATAATAAAACTTACTGAAAGCTCTTGGCGGCACTCTGGAGGTTTAGTAAACTGTAGGGTTTTCTTTCAGTGGTGTTTTGAAAAAACACATTTAGTTCATCATATGGGACAATAGAATTTTCAGAATTTCTGAATCAGTTCCATTATCAAAGTTTCCATCCTTCCTTTACATGCAAGGGACAGACTGAAATTTTTACCGTCCTAATTGGTTTAATTTATTTACATGTCATCTCTAAAGGTACAGTTGAGGTCTGTGATGTCTTATATTTATTTCTTACTACATTTTAATTTGTCATGTACCTCAAAGATTCATATATTTGTATTTTATTTAAATCCCCAGCTATGGATAACTGTTTGTCATTGTCTCTCCTGATCTCTTATAGCATGGGAAGGATTTTGAAGCTATTCAGAACAATATTGCTCTTAAATATAAGAAGAAGGGTAAACCGGCAAGTATGGTGAAGAACAAGGAGCAGGTGCGCCATTTCTACTACAGGACCTGGCACAAAATCTCTAAACACATCGATTTCACCAACGGTAAGAATGACAAACGCACAGTTTATATATTGTATGACATTTACAGACCACAGTGGAGTCATTTGTTTGATAGGAGGATATTGTTTTGTGGAGAGGCGTCCCTTGTCCAGCTTCTCACCAGATGGTTAGTTGTCAAGATTAGTTCCTAAATATACACACTACCATTCAAACGCTTGGGATTATTGGCCACGTACACACTGCAACTAAATTCGGTTGTCAGTACACCTTTTAGTGCTTAATCCTGTTCTGTACACACACAGTTCAGCAATTTATGGGAATGACAACCGCATTAACTCCAGAAAAATACAGATAGTGACAACCGAATTTACAGAAATATCTACGTGGTGTGTATGAAACCGAACTGAACAACTAGTTGTTAATGACGTTTTTAACATACATCAGAGATGTTTCTCTTTTCTGTATGTGCGGTGCAAGAAATTACAGGGAAAGCAGCACAAGCACGGAGTGTTGTCAGATCTTTCTAGAAAAACAGCAAAGAACAAGCCCATGATAAACTGGAATAAATCCAAATGCTTTATGCTGAAAATAAGACCAATATATTGCGACCCGTGTATGCTCACTTTAATAACTCTGTAAACTCATTCATTTTATGAGCCAAGCTTAAAACAACAAGCTCAAAAACTTTTGAAATAAGTGAACATGGCAACACAGATATCCGGGGACTCTGCTTTGGTTAAAATTGCTGAAAATAATGAGTGTTTTGCTGCTGTAATATTAATTTGGTGACAATAACGGACCCCAAACACACGAGGTGCCAGAACGTTGCTATGTTTTCCAAGCTGTCAATCATCTGAGTTTCGAGAGAGTTGTGTCCTGTACATACATGTAACGATAATTTAGGAGATTCACTCCGGTATTTAAATGTTGTTGTCACTCCTGAAACTTAGTGTGTAAGCAACAAACTTACTAACAAGAACAAAAAGGAACAAAAAAGTACACATTTAAATAGTCTGCCTTTTTTCTAAACTCAACAGTTGCATAGCCATTTTTTCAGATCATCTGTTGACTACCATGCCAACTGAACCTTTCATTTTCTTTGCATGAATTCCAGGATAGTGCACCTCCAAATGCCCCTTCAAGTTAGCTGTATTATTTTCCACCAATTTTCAGAACACATGGCTCACATTGGGTTTTGTTCCCCTTGGGTCACACATAATTTGTTTGTCCATCAGTCAACTTGGCACAACAAAGATGTACCTGGCATTCAATTTAAATTCATTCATGTTCTTCTTTCTCCTATTCTATTGCTTCCTTTTGTCCATCTTTCTCAGTGTATTCTCGTGTCCTGAAAAAGTCCTCTCAGGAGCTCTATGGCCTCATCTGTTATGCTGAACTGAGGAAGAAGGTCGGAGGCTGTAAGTATATCAGTCAATTGGTTTTCTGGATCAAAGGGGGACATTTTAAGTGGTTGCACATGGGAACATATTGAATGTAACATTCCTTGTTGTCTTCCTGTTCCTTCTAGTGATGGATGACAAAAACGTGGCCAAACTAAATGAGCTTATCCAACAGGGGTAAGTGTGTGTGTGTGTGTGTGTGTGTGTGAGGAAAAATACATTTCAATAATACACAGTAGTGATGATTTAGGTCATGTCTAATTGGAGCATCTACTGTACATCTTTATAGGTTGTGATCATATTGGGGTACATCTATTATTTTTTTGTGTGTGTATTGTTTCAGGGCCACCACAGTACGTTCCAAAGGCAGAAACCTTAGGATCAAAGCTCCTATGTGCCGCGCGCTGAAGAAACTCTGCGATCCAGATGGTGTGTGTGAGAGAGAGAAAAACAAACACTCTTAAAAGTTTGATTTAGTTAATGAGTTAAACAGATTAAATAGGGGGTAACAAAAGAATGCTGAAAAAATGGAGCACTATGGGTATTTAGGTGGACCGGGACAACGGATGAGTGTGCCATGGCTGCTCTCCAGGGTGTAGGAGGAGTGATTTTTTTTCATTGTTTCCATGGTTTCAGGCTGTGGGACTGATTGGAAATGGGTGGTTAATGCAGATTTAGGCCACCATCAGAATCATGGAGAAGGTGTTGTAGGCTTCATAGTTTTTCTTCCTTTCATTCTCCGTTTCAGGTGTGAGTGATGAGGAGGATCAGAAGCCTGTGCGTTTACCCTTGAAAGTGGCCGTCGAACTTCAACCCCGGAGCAACCACTCCTGGGCTCGGGTTCAGAGTCTAGCCCACAATCCTCGGCTCAGGTTAGCTTCACTAATGCACACTTATGACCTTTCGCGCATACTTCACTGATCCACCTGTTTTAAATCTTACCTTCACTTGGCTTATTTCATTGCTTGTTGCAAAAGTTTTTTTTATTTTGAAATCTTAAAGACAACATGAAATGCTTTTACTTCTGTAATCTGGGAATTGATTGGATTGTTAAAGTATGCGTGAATAATTTATAATAGATTTTGTAAAATGTTTTTTTGGGGGGGGGATTAGCGTAGTTTCCATGCTGTCATTGTTATTATTTGTTTTCATATCTGTTTTTATTTTTGTTTTGTTTATTCTAAAGTTCTATTAGTATTGGCATTTTCAAGTGAAATGTTGAAACATGTTATATCAATGTTATTTCTTGTTAAATTAATTCATCATCATTTTTGCTTCATTTTTAGTTTTGGAGTAAAAAAAAAGCATTTTGATTTCATATTAACTTCCATTTTTAAAATGCATGCTATTGATCTTATTGTGAGCAGTTCATCCATGCATGTTTGATTTTTTTTTTTTTTTTTTTGANTTTTTTTTTTTTTTTTTTTTTTTTGACCTTACAATTTTTAATAAAAATATCATAATTTGTTCTGCTGGCGAAACATCAGATTTCTTTCTGGTGACATCTGCTAGACTTCTCCAATCATTTTGATCACTTAAACCCACCCCTCCAAGCTTGCATTCATTTGCTTCCATTCTGCAAATACAGTCATTCAAGGCGATTCATCTGCGATAATGAACGCGATATTGCGTTGCTTGTCAGTGATCTGTCTATTAAATGGCGCTCCATTTGAAAGCAGGTGATGCCGATTTCGCGGTAATCAGGGAACCGGCTTTACTGACGAAATGCGCGTGACAATCGCATGCGATATATCGCCCAGCCCTAACCGATACATAGAACCAAGAACCACTTTTTCCGATAATACGTTACACTCCGATGTACGCCACCATATGGAAAAAACCTGTCGATATGATACTTCAGTTTCATTGTGATGTTAAAGTTAGGACAAATTTGACCCATGCCTGTGTTTTGTTTGTAGGATGGTTGTCGAGTTGCACCGGAAGGTCTCCACTCTCATTGAATTCCTGAAGCAAAAGTGGGCTCTCCAGGATCAACGAATTGTATCCTTCCACTCAAATCTCGGTCAGATGTCTCAGCATTCACAGTCAAGAGCTTAATTTCCTTCCTTCTTCCTTCCTCTGTTTTATGAAATACATTTGTGATAGATTTGGTTGCTTTGTTTGGGAAATTTGTCAGAGATCTCCATGCTACAGTCAGTATCCATCCCTATGTGTTTTATAACAGTAATTCTCCTTAACTTGTCACGCATAGCGTAAGAGCCTAGCGGAACGAGAAGCTCTAGACGGCCTGGCCCAGTCTAGCGAGTCGGAGGACCTGTTCCTATTTCCGGCAGAGAACAGCACAGTTACTACTTTGCCAGGTGTGGCTCGTGTTGTGCACTCCAAGGCTTCCTGCACAGTACACTGGCAGGAGAGTGGTCGTGGACGGACGGGTATTAGGGACTTGCCTGCAGCTCATATTCTGGGAATTCAGCCTGCTAGAGGAAAATCAGGCAAGTCTGGCCTGATGGGAGGAGACCCAAAGAGAAGCGACGGGCATCCTGTTGAAGCCTCTGATAGTGGCACTTCAGCTCCAGCATTGGAGACTATTGTAAACCCCACCCTGAATACTACCTCTCCAGTCAGTCCAACCATCAATCCACCACTCCCCATTGGACAGGAGGGAAATGTGGTGGGGACTGTGGAGCAAGAGGCAGTGAGTCAGACTCAGGCTGATGCTAGTGGGCGGGACAAAGAGACTGTCACTCAGGGAGACCCCACCCTTATAGAGGGCCAGATTGAGGAGCCTGGAACAGTTGGTGGAGTTGCATCAGAAAAAGCATCGCCACAGTCAGAGCCTCAAGGGCGTGGCGAGGAAGTGGTCGGGACGGAACGATCTCCTCAACAAATCCGAGACGAAGGTTGGAGCTCACAGGGCTCTGAGAATGTGACACTGGCAGAACTCTACCTCATGCTGGGTAAGCCTGGGAAACTACAGCTGGAGTATGAATGGCAACCTAAGCCCCACCCCTCAGCCCTACCCAGCACTCAAAGTGTGCTTCGGTGTCTCCTGAGACTCGTGTCATCAGAGGTCAACCCCAAACCAGTGAGTCTGATTTTTTTCTCTCTTAAACCTTAAGCCTGACACAACAAGCCGACGATCGGCCGTCAGGCAATGTCGGACCGTTTTTAAGCACCAACTGACTAGGTTTTACTGGTGGCTCTAGTTGGACGCCGTAATTTTTTTGGGGGCCGATTCAACATGTAGAATCTGTGTCGGGCGCGAGAGAGAACTCTGATTGGCTGTTCAGTTTAGTGAACAAGTCGAAGCACGAGAATAATAGCAAAACGGTGGGCAAACAGTCAAGGCGGTACAGACAGAAGGCTCTTCTAATTTTCTGTCATGTACCTGAGTGTTTCTGGGCGGATGTTTAATATTAACGTGAGCCGAGTGGAATATAGAAAGTGATCAGCATGAATGATATTCAAAACAGTAAGCATGTGCTGCTTTGTTTACGGTTTGTGTATCTGCAGCCTGCAGTGCTGGTCTCCCTTTCTCAATTACGAATATAGATGAATATATATGAAAAATAGCGCTGGCTGACAGTCGGCTGTAGTTCTCTAAGTGTGTTCACGTGCAGTTCTTTTACCCTAATGCAGGTGACACGAGGTGACAACACAGTCGGCTTTTATCAGTGCTAGTTATTTGGTGTTGGTTTGGTGTGTCCCTACCCTTAGACTTGACCTTTTCACCTCAACACTCACACAAAATAAAATGCCACAAAACAAGCTTTTGTTAGAAATTGCTAATGAATACTGTTTATATAAATAAATATAAGACCAGTTAGCACTAATTCTTCCTTAGAAGTTGTTCTTCTGTGATTCTGTGTATGTATATATTTATATTGTATTTACATGTATTTATATTTAAAAAAATATTTATTTAAAAAACTGCAGTATGTTTTAGATTAATTTACAAAAAGTGTTTTCATTTATTTATAATCATTTTTATTTATTATTTTCGCTCTCCTAGACTCCAGAGGTGTGTTCAGTGGGCACTTCACCATTGAAATCAGGTCAAGAGGAATCATCTGTGACTCCTCCAGGCAGAACTGCAGCTGGGGCGACCCGCAGTCCTAGCTGGGGGCGACAGCAACATGCGGCACGCTCCAAAATCTTTCTGAATAATGCAGTCATCACAGGTACACGTAGATAAAATTGTGTCTTTTTTTTTTAAGTTGAGGTGTGTCATTTCTGCAATCTGGAATTGTAGAAATATTTATGTTTTCTAAAACGTTTGCCCCTATTTGCCTTTGTTTGGCAGATAGTTTTGCCCCAAACCCTTAGCACTGGTTGAACAGGTGTTCACCTTGCTCTCATATTAAAGTTTTAAAGAAATCATTCTACAAATGGTTTACTTAAAGTTGCACATTAAACTTGTAGAGAAGAAAGAATTTAAATACTGAAACGTTTTACATTTAAAGTGAGTATATTAAGTGAGTTTATAGTTTCCACATCAATAGACCAGCAAGAGGTAACATCTGGGAAAAACCTGAAGTTTCATATCATTTCTTCTTGGGAAAAGAAAAAAAAAAAAAATTTTAATCAGTATTGTGACAAGGGCATTGCAGTGCTCCTGCTCTGTATCAATTTGACCAGCTGGAATTTAAATAGATGGGTTCTCCGCAGGTGGAAGGAACCTGCCGCGTTCTCTGCTGGCCTCCGGAGGTGACAGTGAAGGGTTTGCTGTCCCGACGACCCTGCCTCCTAACAGCTCCCGCCAGTTGCGGATGTTCTCTCCTAATAAGGAGGCGGAGCTAGCCTTTCGCCAGCAACTGGACTCCATCAGTGTGAGTAGTGTCAGTGTTTCTAGAAAGCGATAGGACATGTTGGACAAGCTTTTTTATATTTAAATATAATAATGGAATGCATTTCAAAAAAGTTTTCTGTTGGCCAATCATGTATAAAAGTAATATTGTGAAATATTATAACAATTAAAAGTAACTTTTTTTTTTATTTAAATATATTTTTTTTAAATGCAGCATTTTTAGCATCATTACTCTAGTCTTCAGTGTCACATGATCCTTCAGAAATCATTCTAATATGCTAATGATTTGGTGATTGAGAAACAGTTCTTATCAATTTTGCAAACAATATTTGTAATAATTTTGTGGAAACTGTGAAACATTTCTTTCAGGATTGAATAGATTAAACAGAACAGCATTTATTTGAAATATTATTTTTTGTAAAAATGTCATTTTTGATCAATTTATTCACCCATTGGTGAATAAATTATTAATGTAAATTAATTTATTATTTTTTATTTATTTTTAAAAAAATGTACTGACCCCAAACTTTTGAACCATAGTGTACATGCTATACATATTTCATGGATGATTTAGATTATTTATTTTCTTGGGGGAAAATATAATTTCTTAATCAGCAACACTTTTGTCCGTTTCCATTAACAGCCTTTTTTCCACTAATTATTTCCACTAATTATGTTTTATTTTGTCTTCAGTCAGATATATTTTCAAAGCAGCGGAAAATAGGGAGAGGCCGTCCACTAAGGAAACCTCTCGTGGTTCAGGTGAGTGCGGATGGAAAGAAAAACCAATAGGAATTGGGGCTTGGAGCTGTTCTTCAGTTGTTTTTGTTACTTACAAATAATAATAGTTTGTACATAATTTTTTCACAGCGAACACTGCTGCCACGAACCACCGGAGACACTTCGCCTCATGTGTGCTCCTTCTCCATTCTCTCCAATTCATCTGCTACAGGTGATAAACCCACACAAATGCGTAACACTCGTGCACACCTTTAAATCCTCATCCACCACCATTCTACAAATAGTGGTGGATGAGGAGAGACCCCGGATATGATTGTAAAGCGCTTTGGGTGTACAGTAGTACATATGAAAGCGCTATATAAAAATGCCTCATTCATTCACTCAAATGCACCTTTATTCGCACATGAAGTATTTGGACACTTATGCCACATGTTAATGTCATCACAACAAAATATCACACCAGGTGACATTTTATAAAAAAACACACACAAAAAAAAAAAAAACACACAAAAAACAAGTTTGTTAGATTTAAATGATAAAAGTGACTTGAAGACAAGCAGTGAAATGTATGTATTTTTGAGTGATCTGATCTTAATTCCACCATTCTCTTTAAATCTTTTGTGTATCTTTTTGTTAGGCACTGGTTCTTTTCGTCCAATACAAGCTCGTCTCGCCCCATCCAACCGGCAACTTTCCTCAAAAGCTTTGTCCACTACAGCTAGTCCTGCGCCCACTACTCAGCTGTCCAGTAAGAATCAAATTAGAAACGAAATGATAAAAGATGCATTCATACACTGAACATTTGAATCCCACAACTACACACTCTTGAATTTCTCTTGAATTTGTTTCAGGTGCAATTGACCTGGCTGCAAAATCTGCAGGTATTATCCCTGGCAGCCCTTGTCGGGAAGTTGAAGCCCCTAATATAGATAAGGCCATTGTGGAGTCTGAGGAGGCCATGGACTCGGCACCTGCTGCACCTGAGCTAGAGCCTGATCTACTTGATCAGGAGCCTTCTGAGGTAAGAAATAATCCTCTCCCTAGATCCTCTTTCACTTTTGGATGCACAGCTGATCATATCTTGGTCTGTGTGTTCTCTTTGTCTGCAGGAATCCCTGCAGAATGGCGTCTCTCCACCATCTCCAGGGGGTGGGGACTCCCTCTTGGCCCCTCCCAGTGTTGCTTCCCTATTGGATATCTCTCTACCGGGCCCCCCAGAGGAGTCTCTTCCATCTGGAGAGCCGCAAACTCAAATCAGCGACTCTATTATTGAGCTCGCCATCAACTCGCACTATGGTATGACCTGTTACCTATGGTATTGAACCTGGGTATTAGAGGAATGTCTGTCTAAGTGGCTACTCAATCACTTTTGGTCTCTCTGTGTCTTTCCCAGGTGATGGATCATTGCTCTCACCTCCTAAGCTGAATGGGAGTGATAGATCTAAGCTGCTTCCTTCTTCATGTGACAGCTGGATGCCGTCCCCCACACATGACCCTCAGTGGTACCCCAGTGACTCTACTGATTCAAGTCTCGGCTGCCTACTCTGTAAGTATCAAACACGTCTCGTCTCAATACCCTGTTATCAATGGCTTTTTATTTTAGACTTTATTTAGACCAGTAACAGTAGGAAACTAGGGCTGGAACGACGCATCAAGGTACGCACTGTTTATGTTCATCCCTAATCCCCTGTCATGTTTCACACAAAACAAAAATCTAGAGCAGATGCTAATGGCTAGTATGGCTGTGCCACTTAATACGGTTGCATTCATACAGCGTTTTGTTTTTTTTACAAGCATGACAACCCCATTTTATAACCGAACTGACACCTGCACATTTTCAGGACTCACAACCGCATTTTCGACAAACCGCGTTGAATGGAACCGCACTGGACAACTAGTTGTCTGACACATCATATAATGTGAGAGCCACAGTGAACTCTATTATCATGACGGGTTTAGTTTACTCAGACAGACTGAGAAATGATTTGCGTTCATCCTCAGATTCACCAGAGCTGCAGTGGGTTCGAGCTGCGAGGCGTTTGGCTCAAACGTACTCTCTGCACTCCGTTACTAAGCATTGGTTGTTGGTTGTTTAAAATATCTGTTTTATTTAATAACACGCTGTCAATTGTAATGAAACTTCCCGATGTTATGGACGTCGCCATTTTTGATACTGACGCTAAATAAGTTTGTGAGTCCTGAAAATGTGCAGCCTCGTATTATGTGGCTCTGTCATACTATCCATTAGCATCTGCACTAGAGTTTTGTTTTGTGTGCCCTATATATATTAGTGTAAGTAATAGTGGAAGCTGAAGTATAGCGCACGTTTACTGCAAGACATGGAGGCGCCAGCACAATCTCTTGCATTTTTTTTCTGATAACAGCAGAAACTACTTAAAATATTCTGTCATTGTTGGTCATACAGATAAGAGATCAAATACATAATTTGAAACTCTTATTTGTGTAATCTCACAATAACATGAAAACGTTGCGCCTTGTAAAATATAAAATAACATGCTCGGTCTCTGAATTTGAGCGTGTCAAAAAAAAACTTGGTGTATACTTGCCTCACAGACATGAGAAATATACCTATTGAAAGCTTGAAATGTCAAGCGATTGTCAACCAATTCAAGTGGAAAACAAATATTCTTAGATACGTTTTTTTTTTTTTTTTTTCTGTATGAAACATGCACTACTGCAGAGATGACAAGTCAACATCATCAACCTAATCTCTGCAGCTTAAAACAGAAAACATTATCAATAAATTATTAAAATGTTTAGACAGTCTCCTTGCTGTTTTTTTTTTTTTCGCAACACATTAATAATCTTTACATTTGCTGGTGTGCTGTAGCAAGCTTTATGCGTGCACTTGAGCTCTGATTAGGCAATGTATTATATAGGCAATTAAAGGCTTGTTATTATGATTTAAATGGCTTATTAATATACATGTGCGATTAGTCGACTAATCGCTTAAATGAACTAGAAAAATCTTTAGTTGAGGGCAGCCCTAATATATACACACCATTCAAAAGTTTTCTGTCAGTAAGGTTTTTTAAGAACTTAATACTTTTATTCAGCAAAGACATATTTTGATTAATTAATAATGTTAATTGATCAAAAGTGATAATGTTACAAAAGATTGTTATTTCAAATAAATGCTATTCTTTTGAACTTCTCAGATTTCTCAGAGAATCCTGAAAAAATGTTTCCTGGTTTCCACAAAAATATTAAGCAACTCAACAGTTTTATAATTAGATTTTTTTTCTTCCAAATCAGCATATTAGAATTAGGGCTGCACGATTTGGGGAAAATGTCATATTGCGATTATTGAGGTCAATATTGCGATTGCGATATGCGATAGCGATATACTAAACAAATAGTATCATGAGTCATCTTGCTTGGTTCTCAATGAAAATGCACACACAGATTACTGATAATGCTGAAATATGTATTTCTCAACTCAAAATAGCAACAAAAACAAACAAATGCACAGCGTTTTCAAATTAAAATATTTTTACAAAATTAAATAACATTTTTGCATTACTGCAAACTTGTTATAATCCAGACCTGCCAACATGTACGCATTTTGCGTAGCGGGTACGCATTTTGACCTCAAAGTACGCTGGTACGATTTGTCACTCTAAACTACGCAAAAACCTGGTGACTCCTCTGTGCACGCCGCGTAGTACTCAAATCCAGCAAAAGTGTTCGACCAATCATAGCGCTGGATTCATTTCCCCAAATAGCAAGCGGGGATGATTGACAAATGCGTACGGCCTATCAATAAAAAGAGACTGCAAATCAAAATCCCGCTCGATCCCTCCTTCCACTCCCGCCGTCTCAGTGACTGAACTCTCAAGCGAGGACAGTACAGCAGTCACGGTACTTCTGACTCCTTATAACGGGTATAAAATGCTCAAGTAATGTTGAGCAACAAATCTAAATAAAATTGAAATCGCTATATGGCTTAGTGATTATGAAAATGTTGTGATGTGTGACTGACTGACAAGCGTGAGTCTGGAGAAACAGGCGTTTATTTATTTATTATCAGTGTTGAGAAACGTAGCCTACATGCGTTATTGTGTTAATACTAGCTAAAGTACCTAATTATGTTACATAGCCTACTTATTTTATATGAAAACTAGCACATTAGTTAGGCTACTATGCATTTAAAAGTATTGTCTCAGTGCTGCGCGAGCTCTCTCTCATACACAAACGCGCGCGCGCACAAGAGATAGGGAAGAGTAAGATCATTGTAAAATGAAAATTGACGTGCTTGGTTTAAAATTTGTTCTTGCTTCTTGTTATTTTTTTGTCAGAAAACATTTTTAATTATCCACCCGTGTTTATAAGATTCGGTAAATGACGGCTTTGGTTTACACACAACCCCTCGTTATTGATATTCTTGAATACGCGATTCATTGTCAACTGTTCTATAAATATGTTTGTATTGGCTTACCTTTATTCAGCGAATGTTTGTCTTGTTTAATAATTCAAAGACAGCACGTTACAAATAGAAACCTTTTTTTTCTGTGGGATTTAGTATCATATTTGGATATTGGAATAATAAATTTAGTATTTTAAATGAATCACATGTAAACTCAATGTTTACTGTTTTCTAAGGGTTTCTTAATTTTAGACTAGTTGTCTATGTTCTATTGTTTTATTGCATCGTCTTTTTTGTTTATTTTATGTTTATCTTTGGCTTTGTTCAGCACTTTGGTCAGCTCTGCTGTGATAAATGTGCTATATAAATAAACTTTACTTACTTACATTACAAAACCTGCAGACTGTCAGGTTAGTTATATGTAAATATATGATATATATCTATATTAAATATATGAATGCGATTCACTTGTGGTTNTCTCAGAAAATGGGTTGTCGTGTCCACACATGTATTTATTTATTTATTAAATTATTATTATTTTATTTCATAAAATCGCAGCATTTTGCGTCATATAATCGCACAAGCTTGACATCGCGATTGCGATTGCGATATGATTAATCGTGCAGCTCTAATTAGAATGATTTCTGAAGGATCATGTAATGATGCTGAAAATTCTGCTTTGCCTTCACAGGAATAAATGACATTGTAAAATGTATTAAAATAGAAAAACAGTTATATTACTGTTTTACTGTATTTTTGATCAAATAAATGCAGACTTGGTGAGCAGAAGAGACTTCTTTCAAAAATCTTCCCAAACCTTAAAGTCCCCATGTGGTGAAAATCAAGTTTTTAATGTTGTTTATATGTCTATGTGGTGGTTTAATATGCTTTCAGACAAACCATGTGCAAATTCATGTCAACACCATTGCTGAATATTTTCTCTTTAAAACTGCAGTGATCTAAAGACTGGCATTTGTAACATCACAAACTACCTTGTAACCTTGTAATGCGGGCGGGCTTTAGCATATCATTAACAATGAGCGCTCTGAAGCAAGGGAGTACATTTTTATGATGTTATGAAAAATCGGGTAGATTTAGCAATATAGCGGGTGTATGATGTATATTACGATGTATATTCCTATATCTCCACCGACGTTCTGAGTTGTTCAAAGTGTTTCTAATCATACTGATTATTAGAAGCTGTCTGAATCTGAACATGGTTTGTGTAACATTAGCAACACAGTAGCAGCTGTTTGATAACATAGTCAAGCAAAAGGCTAATCAAATGAATTTCCGTTATGTGTCAGACGTTGTAAAAAGTGAACCATTGTGCAGCGTTTACCTCAGTTGACCAAGTGGATCTCTGAGCTCATGCAAGTTGGTGGAGGCAGGGCTAATTAGCATATTTATAGATCCTTAAAGAAATTACAGAAATTTAAGTTACAGAAATCTATTGCTGTCCAGTGTCAAGAACTGATTATAAAAATCTATTAATCATGAATTATTGGCATTGAATTAATCGATGGCAACCCTAGTTTAATTTCATCATTTTATATGTTGCCTGAGGTATCTATTTAGCATTGATACTGAGATTTCCAGAGGCTGGTATCATACTGAATCCAAAATGTTCAGAGTCCCCTATCTGTGTTCTTACTGCAAACCCTCATCAGCCTCGGCACTATTGACAAGCGCATCCTTGTTTTCCTGATTTGCAGCAAGTCTGGCATCTCCTGATAAGACAAGAAGGACAGCCCTGCCCCCTTCGAGTAACACAGCCTTACTTGGACCCAGTTTACTGGACAGCAACTCCCACGATTGTTTTCAGTCCCGCGGCCTGCCGGATGTAGCCGAGGTGAGAGGAAACAAAGAAAGTCCCCAACAGCTGTCTGGTAGCTTAATGTTATTCGATATGGCACATTAATCACCAGGTGTTCCTGTTCATGTTTTGTCACATCCTGGCTTAAATTGGAAATAAACAGGAAGTGAGGGTGTTTGAAATGAATTCATATGGAAATTAAATGTGGCATCCATCCTCATCTTTCAAAGTGTTTTATATTAATAATTATCTGTAATTATTAATTAAATTGTTGCTTCTGCAATTTGACATTTGCACTAAGTCATAACACAATTACGGTTTTATTCGATTAATCTTGCAGCCCTAGCTGCAGACCCAAAAAGCATTTGGACATTTGCTGATAGGCTGTGTTCTTGCTACAGGTGGATACCCAGCTAGCCTGTATGATGAGCGAGAGCAGCGTCGACTACATCGCCCGCTTCAATGACCTCGCACAGGAGCTCTCTGTCACAGAAACGACCCTCCCACCTCCTCCAGGGGACTGATACTGGATACTGATGCCCCTTTCATATTGGACAGAAGAATGTTAACCAGAGTGTGGTTCAGTTGTAGGAAGTGCAATAGACTGGCAGGGTCCACAACAGCCTTTGGGCTCTAATGTGTGTGTGTGTGTGTGTGTGAGAAAGTGAGTGAGTGTGCCGTTCGTGTGTGTTGATTATTCTGTGGCTATTGTCTTTTGAGCCACTCCCAGGACACTTAAACAACAACAAAAAAAAAAACAGTTTACAGCGCAACCTCATGTACAGAGAAAATAAGACCAGCCATATCTGAACAAATATAGTCTTCTCATCTGTCTATCTGTCTGTGGTGTCTTCGTTTCACTTTTGTGTGCGTACATGTGCATGCATCTGTAAGTGTAGCCGTGTATGTGTTTTTGTCTTTGTTACTACTTTCTATTGTACACAACACATTTGTGCAAAACTCTCTAAAGCCATAAGAGTGCATCTGCACACACTCTCCGTCTATGAGACCTCAGATTCTGATTGGTTTATTTTCATCTGAATGTCTTCAGTTGGTGAATGCCACACTACTAAAAGGGACAAGGGCTTCTTTTTGTGAGATTATTACAAAGACTGAATATCTAACACACACTAAACAAAATGACTGATAACACAAATGCAGTGTAGTTGCATCAAAAGTGAGATTGAACATATTCCTTTCAATTTATGCTTTTTTTCCCCACAACACTAGGATTTATATTTCTTGTCGAATGAATATGAAGCCAATTAGTGGTAGATTCTGAAACTTTTTTGTGTTTGTGTGTGTGTGTGTGTGTGTGTGTGTACATATTTGAGCGTTTGCACAGATGTAAATGGACAATAACAGACCCCAGTATTTACTGCTTTTGTAACATATTGTAAATTATTGTCATTTGGATTATTTATTGATAACTCACTGAGACAGTGTTTTTTTGTTGTTGTTGTTTAACATGCCACATGCAGGCATTTAGGAGCTCCTCTCCCCTGTTTTAAAGAGTTCTGTGTTGTTAAAAGGGGGTTTAAAACCCACTGTGTATAAATAGAGCTACAACAAACCCATGTGTCTGTCGGTGTTATTTGAGATTATTTTTTATATTTTCCATTTTGTTTTTAAAGTGTTTTTTTTTGTTTGTTGACATTTTCATTTGTCTATATGGTTTTTATTAATATCGTTTTTTTCTGTTTTAAATTATTTTAGTACATCAACTTGAACGAAAATTATAAATGTTGCCTTGGCAACTTGTTGAAATAAATTATACACACACATTTGTATATATATATATATAATCTCCATTGTTTTGATGCGTTTACTTGCTGGATTCTGTAGAGGGCGTTATGGCCCCGCCCCTTTGGGCACAGCCGAAATCACGTGATGTTGTTGAGTTCCGGATTCTCCATTCAATCAAATGGGTCTCAGCTTTAGGTAGGTCATGTGTCAATATTCCTGCCTGTTCATTTTATATATTTACAAAACAGTGCATGTAGATGTTACAGCCTTTAGAGATAATGATTATTAGAGATACTGAGAAGTTAGAAATGGATTGTTATGTTTTGTGAAAATAAGTTCGGTTGCACAGCGCACTGAAACCGTGACTTAGTATGGATAGTTGCTGTGCATTAGTTACTGTACTACTACACATCACATCAGTGGAAACGTGGCTCTGTATTTTCGAAGAAGCTAAGTTTTTTGCATTATTATTACAGTAAATTAATCACTAAAATGTCTCAACACTTTACCACTAATGACTATGACAGAAGAGTTATATTAGTATTATTTACATACTATTAGAATTTATTAATATTTTAAATTAGCTATTATTTTTTTATTTTCATTTTAAAGCTTTTGCAATTTCATGTGCTTTTGTCATTTTTTTAATATTTCTATTTAGCCTTATTTATATGTCATTTTTTGTCATTTTAAAGGGGTCGTGACATGGATCTTTTATTTTAATATTAATAATGTTAATATGAATAATAATATTTAATACTGTTCCTTGGGGTCCACGTATAATGTTAAAGAGCTTATGCACAGATATATATATTCTGAAGAATGATATTTTTCCTCGTTCTGAACCTTAGAAACGGCCACTGATGTGATTGGCTAGCGTCACTGCATAGGAACGCCCACTCGCTATTGCACACAAGTGTTTTGAAAACAATATCCATACAAAGTATTATGAAATTGTTAACTTGCGGTTTGCATGTAGCTGCCAATACAGTTGGCTGCTTCATCTTTCACAAAGTCCATAACTCTGTTCCTAGTTTACAAAACAATATGCAGTCAAATGCTCAGAATAAACATAATCCTCCGCCATTAAAAATAAATCATCCACTTGTTCTTGACGCACAGGTGTCCTTCTGAAGTCTGTGTAGAAATGAAACAAGCTGTTTAAACCAGATGTATCAAAGCGAATGTTCTTTCACTCTTCTGTTTGTCCTGTTGTCGACAAACTCAAGCACATGGAAATTGTAACTGTATCTTTTGCCTATGGGCGGGACGTATGGTGCAATTATGTAACTATTCGTCGATGTCTTGTTCTGGTGGCAGTCATATGCAAATATATTTGTGTCAAAAGTCACAGATCCCACAATATCCAAACAAACCATTTTTGCAGCTTGTTTAAATAAATGCTCCGTTTATTAAGAGGAGGACATTTTAAGCTATGAAAATTGCTGGATGTTTTAATGGTACAAAGACCTATTATATGTCAAAAGATCATAACCCCCTTAATTTCAGTTAGTTGCCAAGGCAGCATGACAAATTTACAACTGTTTTTTAAGCTTAATTTTTTCATCTAACATTTATATATTTTTTATATATATTTTTTTGGTCTATTTCAATTAGCAAAAATTATAGTTAACAATAAATTACCTTGACAGTCCCCTACTATTTGTATTAAAAATTCATATGCCCTCATAATCTTTAATCAAAAACGTTAACCTGCCCTCCCCCTCGAAAGGGCACCTATTTTCTTCATGAAGTATGTGGTTTTCAGTCATTTGTGGAGGATATTTAGCCCCACCCTCTACCGAGACCATTCAGATCTGCGTTCATATAGTTACTAACTCCCAACTTCCTTTGATCCAGTCTATTCCAGAGGATGAAATCAAGTCCCACCCTACATTTTTTTTTCTCTTTCACGATACTGTTTCACTCAGATATACCTCAAGGCCGTAACCATGTCTTGAACTTTGGTGGTGGGGGGACCGCTTTTTTATAAAGCTTAAAGAAATAAAACAGTGAAGGAAAATAATCATTTTGAACTATTTGCAAATAATATTTGAATTAATTTGCATTAAAATTGGTACACATTTACTTTTATTTGTATGCCTAATATGTCTAAAACATAAAACGTTTCTTGTCTCGTCACACTCAGTTTGGAATTACTTTAATTACATGCATTACTGGATGTTATTGTCGGTTGTTTAACATTTCTATTGCAAAACAGTTGACATGTATGAAATGTTTCTCTATGTAAATCTTACCTCACTCTCTTTCAACTTTAAATTCACGCTCTGCTTCTGTGAACAGTAAACCCCGCCTACTTTGATTTGATTGGCCATCTCAATCATTTTGACATTGACGAGCGCAGTTAGACCGCTGAGGCAGACCAGACTTAAAATGTAACTTTTAAACCTTTTTGTCATCCTAATAACATACAGAGCACTGTGTAATGGAGTGCAGCAGAGCAGTGCAAGAATTTCAAATATTGGGGGGGGACAATTTGGTCATTTCTAATTATTGGGAGTGACTTGTCCTCAATGTCTATGGTGGTTATGGCCCTGATATACATCACAATAGGGAACAAAAGCCTATTGCAACCTCCGTTTCATGCTGATTTTAATCTTTTATCTTCACTAGTTCATTTTTTTAAATACAAATATTCCATGTAGTCTCTTAATGTGAGGTCAAAATTTGTTAAAAGAGCCTATTAAATAAATTTACAATAAAATTTTCTGTTTTTCTTTAAAATATTGTTTACAATTTACAGCTCTGTCTCCCATGTAAATAGCAAGTCAAGTCACCTTTATTTATATTGCGCTTTTTACAATGCAGATTGTGTCAAAGCAGCTTTACAGTGATAACTGGTACATAATTTTGGCTACACAGCAGTTCTTAAAGAAAACGGTGTCAATGCAGGCAGATCAAAGCACTGTTGAATATCAAATGTCAAGTGTCCCCAACTAAGCAAGCCAAAGGCGACAGCGGCAAGGAACCCAAACTCCAACAGGTGANAATGTGAGGTCAAAATTTGTTAAAAGAGCCTATTAAATAAATTTACAATAAAATTTTCTGTTTTTCTTTAAAATATTGTTTACAATTTACAGCTCTGTCTCCCATGTAAATAGCAAGTCAAGTCACCTTTATTTATATAGCGCTTTTTACAATGCAGATTGTGTCAAAGCAGCTTTACATTGATAACTGGTACATAATTTTGGCTACACAGCAGTTCTTAAAGAAAATGGTGTCAATGCAGGCAGATCAAAGCACTGTTGAATATCAAATGTCAAGTCAAGTGTCCCCAACTAAGCAAGCCAAAGGCGACAGCGGCAAGGAACCCAAACTCCAACAGGTGACATCAGGTGGCAAACGTGTTAAAATGGAGAAAGAAAAAAAAACCTTGGGAGAAACCAGGCTTAGTCGGGGGGCCAGTTCCCCTTTGGCAAACAGTGCTTTGTTACGATTCAGGTAGCTATCATAAGTCCGATAGGACCGCAACATTCAAAGTATTTTTTCCAGTTCAATCCAGTTGGGGATAGTATTCATCACGCCGGTATGGACGGTTTGTTGAGGAGCTGTGCCACTGGCTGTCGTGTCGATGAGGCCTTCACAATGGATGATCTAGTAGACTCAATCTCTGCTGATACTTCAGGGCTGCGTTCTGTCAAGGCGTAGGTCCTCGATCTCACCTGGATACGACCCAGATCCGGTTGACTACGGTAAACCTTGGGATAAACAGAAAGACTAATATTAGCGTAGATGCCATTCTTCTTCTGATGTAACGAGTACATCTGGTGTTATAGGAAGTGTTCCCGGTTCTGGCTGACCTAATTTATGCAGCCTAACAATCCTTTAACGGATTTGAAAACATAAATTGATAATGTGTTATGTGTATGCCAGGTTAAAGAGATGCGTTTTTAGTCTAGATTTAAACTGACAGAGTGTGTCTGCTTCCCGAACAATGCTAGGAAGATTGTTCCAGAGTTTAGGTGCCAAATAGGAGAAGGATCTACCGCCTGTGGTTGAATTTGATATTCTAGGTATTATCAGCTGGCCTGAATTCTGAGATCCCAATAGACGTGAAGGACTATAATGCATTAAGAGCTCGCTCAGGTACTGGGGAGCTAAACCATTTAGTGCTTTGTAAGTAATTAGCAAGATTTTAAAATCTATACGACGTTTAATAGGAAGCCAATGCAGTGTTGACAGAACCGGGCTAATTTGGTAATACTTCCTGGTTCTAGTAAGAACTCTAGCTGCTGCTTTTTGTACGAGCTGTAGTTTATTTATCAAGCGAGCAGAACAACCACCCAGTAGAGCGTTACAGTAATCTAGCCTTGAGGTCATGAACACATGAACTAACTGTTCTGCATTTGTCATTGAGAGCATATGTCGTAGTTTAGATATATTTTTAAGATGGAAGAATGCGGTTTTACAGATGCTAGAAACATGGCCTTCAAATGAAAGATTGGTATCAAAGAGCACAACCAGGTTCCTAACTGACTACGAAAACTTAACAGAGCAGCCATCAAGTGTTAGACAGTATTCTAGGTTATTACGTGAAGAAGTTTTTGGTCCAAAAAGTAGAATCTATCCATGTAGATAATAAAAAAGACTCATTGGGATTGGCATTTACAAACATTCTAAACTCTATTGGAGTTAGACAACACGTGTCAGGACCCTCTCATTGTCATAATCATACTTTAGATCTAATATTGTCACATGGAATCGATATTGATGCCGTTGAAATTCTGCAGCAGAGTGACGACATCTCAGATCATCTAGTCTCGTGTATATTACATTTAGTCAAGGCTGCTAAACTGCCTCCCTGCCATAAATATGGTAAAACCATCACTTCTATCACTAAAGATCGCTTTATAAATAATCTTCTTGATGAGTTTCATCGCCTTAGCATACCAGACAGCTTAGAAGACCTCGATGTTGCAACAGAAACGATTGCCTCTGTCTTTTCCAGCACATTAGACTCAGTTGCTCCTTTGCGTTTAAAAAAGATTAAGGAAATGAATCAAACGCCGTGGTACAACGAGCACACTTGGGCCCTAAAGGTAGCAGCCAGAAAAATGGAGCGCAGCTGGAAGAAAACAAAACTAGAAGTTTTTCGCATTTCGTAAAGAGAGAGAATGATTGAGTACAGAAAGGCCTTAAAAACTGCTAGATCTGCCTATTTTTCAAAACTTTAGAAGAAAATAAGCACAACCCTAGGTATTTATTTGATACAGTGGCTAAATTAACAAGAAATAAAGCTACAATTTATGATGTTTCCAAAGAGCACAGCAGTAATGACTTTATGAATTTCTTTACTTGCAAGATTGACAATATTAGAGAGAAAATTATCACCATGCAACCCGTCTACTACAGTATCACGTCAGACAGTGCATTGTAGTGTCCCTGAGGAAAAATTCCATTCATTTACTGCTTTAGGAGAAGAAGAATTGTCTAAACTTGTTAAATCATCAAAATCAACAACATGTATGTTAGACCCTATAACGACTAAGCAATTGAAAGAGATGCTTCCAGAGGTCATAGATCCTCTTCTTAATATCGTTAATTCATCTTTATCGCTAGGATACGTACCGAAAACTTTTAAGCTGGCTATTATTAAACCTCTAATTAAAAAACCACAACTTGATCCTAGAGAATTAGTCAATTACAGGCCAATCTCAAATCTCACTTTTCTGTCAAAAATACTAGAAAAGGCAGTATCATCACAACTATGTTCCTTTTTAGAAAGAAATAGTATCTGTGAGGATTTCCAGTCAGGATTTAGACCGTACCATAGTACTGAAACTGCTCTCATTAGAGTTACTAATGATTTGCTCTTATCATCAGATCGTGGTTGTATCTCTCCATTAGTGTTACTGGATCTTAGTGCTGCATTTGACACTATCGATCACAACATTCTTTTAAATAGACTTGAAAATTATGTTGGCATTAGTGGAATTGCATTGTCATGGTTCAAATCATACTTATCTGACCATTATCAGTTTGTAGTATTAAACGAAGAGATGTCATATCGATCACAAGTTCAATATGGAGTACCGCAAGGCTCAGTACTAGGACCGTTGCTTTTCACTCTGTACATGCTACCCTTGGGAGATATCATTAGGAAGCATGGCATTAGTTTTCACTGTTACGCTGATGATACTCAGCTCTATATTTCTTCACGCCCTGACGAAACTTACCAATTCACAAAATTAACAGAATGCATAGCTGATATAAAAAATTGGATGACCAGTAATTTCCTACTACTAAATTCAGAAAAAACAGAGATTCTACTTTTTGGACCAAAAGAGATCCACATTAACTTCAAGGTCAGTGGCGTTCTCACAGAATGCTGCCATGTTACTTCTAGATAAAGATGCTGGGTTGAGATGAGTTTTTATAAATGTAAATTAATATATGCATTTGTGCGCATATGTGTACAGGCACATGGAGCGTGTATTAGGTTTAGGTGTTGGGCCACTGGCTGCTGGGACTGTCGGGCTGCTGATTTTGCTGAAAGTGATCCAGAGACTCAGACACAAGCAGAATCTACAGGATAAAGTGGTGGTGATCACTGGAGCCAGCTCAGGCCTGGGCAAAGGTTACATGCACATAAACTCTCTTATAACACTTATCATAATGTCTTATCAATGCCATTTAACTGTAGATATTACATCATTGTTTGTTTAATGTCTTAATCTGTCTTTTCACCCTCAGAGTGTGCCCGGGTCTTCCATGCGGCGGGGGCTCGACTGATCCTTTGCGGACGGGACCAGAAGAGACTGCAGGAGGTCGTTGAGGAGCTGAGAAATACAAACAATGGAAAAATACAGGTGAAAACCTTCAATCAAATCTGTTACTTACCTTTTTGGCTGTTCAGTCAAAGTTATGTTATCTTTTATGCCTGTTTAAAAATGTGATTGTGGTTATACAGTGAATTCATGGGAAAAATAAGGTGTAATTTATTTACACTAAACAAAAATGTAAATGCGAATGTATCCAATCTTATGTCCAGTCTCTTAACTAGGTTTATCTATTACTTTCTTTTTCAGACTTACACTCCCTGCACTGTCACCTTTGACCTCTCCAGCACATCTGTGGTTTCCAGCGCCGCCAAAGAGATTTTGAAGTGCCATGGTCATGTTGATGTCCTTATCAACAATGCCGGCATTAGTTACCGTGGCAACATCCTGGACACCCAAATCTCAGTTCAGCGAGATGTCATGGAGACCAACTACTTCGGTCCTGTTGCTCTTACACAAGGTGAGTGAATACGAGTCAAAGAAAGAGATCAGTGAAACTATTATATAGTTTAAATTTGGGGGTTGGAAAGATTTAAAAAATAAATAAATAAATTGGAAAAAGGCTGCATTTATTTGATCAAAAATACAGTGAAAACTGTAATATTGTGAAATATTATTACTAAAAATATATGTAAATGTAATTTATTCCTGTGATGCACAGCTGTATTTTCAGCATCATTACTCCAGTCTTCATTGTCACATGATCCTTCAGAAATCATTCTAATATGATGATTTGATGCTCAAGAAACATTTATTAATGTTGAAATCAGTTGTACTGCTTAATATTTTTGTTGACACAGTGATACATTTTTTTTCAAGATTCTTTGATGAATTGAAAGTTCAAAAGAACAGCATTTATTTGAAATAGAAATCTTTTGTAACATTATAAATTTCTTTATTGCCATGTTCGATCAATTTCATGTCTTTCAAAAAAACCTTTTGAATAGTAGTGTATATATATATATATATAGACACACACACTATATTGCCAAAAGTACTGGGGCACCCCTCCAAATCATTGAATTCAGGTGTTCCAATCACTTCCATGGCCACAGGTGTATAAAATCAAGCACCTAGGCATGCAGACATTTGTGAAAGAATGGGTCGCTCACAGGAGCTCAGTGAATTCAAGCGTGGTACCGTGATAGGCTGCCACCTGTGCAATAAGTCCATTCGTGAAATTCTCCCACTACTAAATATTCCACGGTCAACTGTTAGTGGTATCATAACAAAGTGGAAGCAATTGGGAACAACAGCAACTCAGCCACGAAGTGCAATGCAAAGCGTCGGATGCAGTGGTGTAAAGCACGCTGCCACTGGACTCTAGAGCAGTGGAGACGTGTTCTCTGGAGTGACGAATCATGCTTCTCTGTCTGGCAATCCGATGGACGAGTCTGGGTTTGGCGGTTGCCGAGAGAACGTTACTTGCGTGACTGCATTGTGCCAAGTGTAAAGTTTGGTGGAGGGTGGATTATGGTGTAGGGTTGTTTTTCAGGGGTTGGGTTGGCCCCTTAGTTCCAGTGAAAGGAACCCTTAATGCTTCAGCATACCAAGACATTTTGGACAATTTCATGCTCCCACCTTTGTGGGAACAGTTTGGGGACGGCCCCTTCCTGTTCCAACATGACTGCACACCAGTACACAAAGCAAGGTCCATAAAGACACGGATGAGCGAGTTTGGTGTGGAGGAATTTGACTGACCTGCACAGAGTCCGGACCTCAACCCGATAGAACACCTTTGGGATGAATTAGAGCGGAGACTGCGAGCCAGGCCTTCTCGTTCAACATCACTGCCTGACCTTACAAATGCACTTCTAGAAGAATGGTCAAAAATTCCCATAAACACACTCCTAAACCTTGTGGAAAGCCTTCCCAGAAGAGTTGAAGATGTAATAGCTACAAAGGGTCGGCCAACTCCATATTAAACCCTACAGATTAAGAATAGTATGTCTTTAAAGTTCATGTGCACATAAAGGCAGGCATCCCAAAACTTTTGGCAA
>RJVU01053643.1:2167538-2183064 GCA_003731715.1 Anabarilius grahami | reverse complement strand
CTCGCTTTAGAGCCCTCCTAACCTCGTCCACCGACACGGTGATCACATGATCATCGCTGCTCTGACTGCTGCTTCCTGACGCGCTGATCGGCAGACTCGCGCTGCTTAGATTGCTTTCAAAGCGGCCGTAAAAAGTGTTTAGCTCGTCAGCCAGCGACGGATAGATGGCTGCAGTAGGTCACTGCTTTTTTACATTTGTCACTGCTACGCTGCTATAATCTTCATTGGGATCTTCAATGTCCTCATCATTTTTTCTTACACAGGTGTTTCAAAGAACTTTCTTCATTAATAAAAACATTACAAGTGATCAGGTTTGCTTGCATATCTGTAATGTGTTCTGTCAGATTCTGCATCTAAGCATGCGACGCAAGCCTACTTTGACTGTTTGAGGGCAGAGGTCGACAGGTTTGGCCTGCAGGTGTCTGTCATCAGCCCGGGTTACATCAGAACAAACCTGTCCATCAATGCAGTCACAGGGAACGGCTCTCAATATGGAGGTGAGAGAATGCTGTTCTTGAGTGTGAGTTATGAAATATATTTTGGAATATTTTTTTTTTTACACATGCGCGTTTCAAAAAATACATATTTTAATATTAAGAAGTTTTGTTCTTTTGGGTCTGAAGTAATGGACAAAACCACAGCAAAGGGGTGGGATCCAGTGGATGTGGCACGTGCTGTTCTGAAGGCAGTCTGTCACAAACAGAAAGACGTGGTATTGGCCGGGCCGCTGCCTACTGCAGCCATCTATCTGCGTACACTCTGGCCTGCTCTCTACTTCAGACTGATGGCTTCACGGGCCGTGAAAGAACAGAGAGTGAAAGAAGAATAAGAGAAAACAGTATTAAAAAATCTTTGCATCTTAGCCAAAAAGTGTAATTTGTATGTCTAAAGGTGAATACTAATGGAATGTATTTAATAGATATTTAAAAATGAATTGAATCATCAATGATCTGTGAAAAACACAACAGCAAAATGACCAGTCCTTAGAGAAGGAGAACAAACATTTATCTTACAAGAACTAGATTTTGTCTATTTATATTGTCCTGGATTAAATGGTTTGTTAATTTATTGTCTACTTGTTAACTCTAATTTATTATGAAATTAATTTTCCACTCTATGCACCCTGTTGCATGTCACCTTTAATTGCCTAGTTATAAATCGTCACATTTCTCTTCGTAGTTTTCTTTTGGCTATCACTCATTATCATAATGTTCTGGTGCCCCTTATGCTAACATGAATGTTGAAATAATTTGAACATTTAATGATTGATGTTTTAATGCAGTTTTTCACCTGCCTTCTGTTCTAAATAGGTCTCCATAGCAACAAACAAAAAAACAAACAAAAAATAAAAACAGATGTGAAGCATCACTGCAGTCTGCAATGAGCGCATCATGATAATCTGGTTATGACAGATACTAATGACTCATTCGTTTGGTAGCGATGCACCACACATTTGCAGCTCTCAATAAGATCCTGGGAAATGGATGTGCATGATTGAGCGGTTGTGCTTTGGAGGAAAAACAAATTCTACATTTTGCATTAACTGACATATAAAGGGATATTTTTCCTCAAGAGACCATGATGTTGGTCCATGAAAACTATCCATGTGCAACTTGCTTCCTTGATATATATTTTTTTAAATATTGAACATTCAAAAAAAGGAGTTTGCAATACCAGCCCAGGTGATTTTAGTCTCCAAATAAGGTTGGTGGAGGAAACTCGGCAGTTTGGTCAAGGCAATGTTATTTAAATGGTGTTCAATCGGTCAGTCTAAACAGAGGAAAATTTACTGCCGCATTCAGTCTTTCATTTCCACCGATTCACATCTCGCAGATTTAAAAATATGTGGTATTTTGCCCAATTCTTTTTCCACAAGTTTGTCTTTCAGATGCCTTAAGATTATTTACACATTCTCAGTTTCAGGCCTACAGTTTCCTTTGAAACCCAGTACACTATTTGAACATCACATATGAACACCGTTTAGAACTGTTCAATTCCTCTGGACTAAAACTTTTTTTATTTAAAAAAAAAAAGACCTATTCCAGTCCCCTTAAAATCCTGCACTACCTAAATGAGATCTGTAAGTTTTAGTTTCTATGTTCTCTCTTTCTGAAAGCCTTTTTTTAAAAATGGATTCACCTTCTGACCTGAGAACATTACCGTCATGAATTATAGAAGTATTATATATAGTATTATACACTGATGAGCCAAAACTTTATGACCACCTGTCTAATATGCTGTTGATCCTCCATGTGCTGCTTCCCTAGGTAAACTGTGCAATCGTACACAGCCATCCAAGATGTGAAAGAAAACAGAACTCAGCAGACAAGTTGACCTTCCACTACTCCAAAAGATCATTACAATTTTGTGTGACTTGTGCCACAGTAGACCTTCTGTTGGTTCGGACCAGACTGCCTTTGTTGGCCTCATGCATCAATGAGCCTTGGGTGCCCAACACCCTGTCGGGCCACTGTTGGCAAATTCTCACCACTGCTGACCGGGAGCAACCCACAAACCTTTCAGATATACTCTAACCCAAGTCACCTTAACATAACAATTTGGCCCTTGTCCAAGTTGCTCAGAACTTTATTCCTGGCCATTTCTCCTGCATCCAACATGTTGATTATAAGTACTGATTGTTTTCTTACAATCTACCCTGACCATAATATGTGGCCTTGTTAGGAGATGATCAATGATATTTGCTTCACCTACAACTGGTCTTAATGTTTTGGCTGTGTATCAGTGAATATCTTTGTGCAATTCTGGTAAAACTGAACAATGTTTCAAAATGCCATTTTTAAGAATAACTGACACTGATCATCCATCTGAAATGCACAAGATGAGTTAGGCTTTTCAAATGTGGCTTTAAGAATGATGAGCACTTACTCCTAAAGGTGCGGTGTTGACCGACTGTAGACAGGAGAACTGTTGGAGAAACCTGTTTAACTTATTTTCTTATTTTCCAATTCTTCTGAGCAAAAATGACACAAAAACACACAAAATAAATACTGACCCAGTTTAAGTCCTACCCTTTTCTCTTTGAATTTCCCGTTTTAGATATTATACTCTACAATATGGAAATAAAACATATCAAATGACTCCACAGGCCAGATGCAATTGTAAAAACATCATAAACAGTGTAAACATTATTTAACATGGTGCCAATAATACAAAATACCATTTGCAAACTATATCGCTCACAATTTCTCTGCAAATAGGCTGTGAATAACTAACCGTTATATTGAAGTAAATTTTATTCAATTAGACTGGTTTGTCTGCAAATTCAAGGAATAGTAATATCCCAAAAATGAAACATTAAGTAACAGCAAAATATAGGTCTGGAACAGCATGAGTAAATGACAGAATTTCATTTTGGGATGAACTATCCCTTTCAGATGAGTTCACATTTACTTATCTTTTATATTTATTTTTCATAACTTCATCAGAAGATTCGGATTTATACTGATCCATTACAAACCGTGGATTGTAAAATAAATCTGACTGTGAGCTCTGCATGAAGTCTACAACTCATAAGTGCAGTAAGAAAGAATCCAAGCCCTTGAGGGTCAAAATAAAGGTCGTCAGAGATACCAGTGAGGTTAAATCTCCTACTGTTTAATGAAAAGGTGACGCACCAAAGGCAGGGTACAGTAAAACTACACAGAGGGAGAAAAGAGAGGATTCAAAGGTCATTCTTAAAACACGTCTGTCTGTCCACCACACGTTCAGTCCGACAGGTCGCTGCCCGGGTGCGGAAGCTCCGTGTGGGTGGCAGGTGACCGTTGGGGGAGAGCTGCGGGACGAGAAAGGGGCTGGACAGGCGCAGGGAAGGAGTGGGAAGGGGGGCTCAAGTGCACTGGTGATATCACTTTTAAAGTACAGAGAAAAGGGGAAGATTCATTCAGAACTATAAGCTCCCCCCCAACCCTTCCTCTCATACATCAATCCATCCGTCCGTCCGTCCATCAATCTGTCCAATCTTTAACAGGTTGAAATCAAAAAGATGAAAAATCGTGACAGAGAAAGAGCCTCGTCTCCTTTTGTTTTCGAACACTCACTGTCGGTCCGTCCGTATGTTATTGTTTGGTGTGTACGTGTGTGTGTATCTGCCAGTGTCGGGTGTTTAGTAGTGCTTCTCACCTCCCTGCCGCGTGTTTGTGTGCGTGTACGCGTATGTCAGTATCTGTATGCGTATGTGTGTGGATGTGCCATAGCGCTCATACAGCGTACAGTTCGTAGATCCTCTTGGCACAGTACGCCAGGGCCGCCAACGCTATCGTGTTGTGCAGTCTCTTTCTGTGCACGTCGTCCCGTCGAACCAGAACCACCGGCGTAGAGGAGGTGAGCGTGTGCAGGGGCAGCCGCGAGAGCTTCTGACTGTCGTACTCTACCTGGTACTTGCAGCAGGGGTCGAACTGCCAAGAGATGCCATAGAGCGCGGCACAGGCCAGGCTAAGAGCGCCAGCCGGCAGCGCCACATAACGGGAGTAGTCGACAGGAAGGGCGAGTGGCGTCAGGAGGCATGCGGCCCCGGCCAGAACGGCGGTTTTGTGCAGGCAGTTTCCCACGGCCACCCAGCGGGCTGTTTCGTCTCCGATGCGCGTGGGTTCGATGACGATGTAACGGTACTGCGCCTCCAGAGCCTGTTCCAGCTCGTACTCGAACTGCTCCTGTGCATTCTCGCCGTTGTAGATCTCGTGGACGATGTAACACTCCGTCGCCGCCATCACTCCCCTTGAGAGAGAAAAGAGAAAGAGAAAAAAGTGAGTTCTCCAATCCAAATGAATTCAGATTTCTGAAAGTTCTGTTTATATGAACCCTACAACGCTGCAGTGACATAATTGCTGTTTTTGCCTTGATGACATCTGACATGTCAGAAGAGCTTTTTTTTTTTGCAAATACTTAATAATATTTAGCCTCCTCCACTGACCAGTTTGCAAGATGTAAGTAAACATGCACATACTGGCACTGTGCATTTTTAAAATTCTGATTATTTCAGGTCTACATCAACCCTTTCAATACAATCGAAACTTCGGCTCGAATGAGCGTTTAGGCTTTTCAGCCCAATTGAGCCATCAGTCTGATTTTTTTGGTTGCATGTGAATGTAACTATTGAGATGTACTCTGAGGCAAAAAGTTAAACTGATTGGACAAGACAGCAAGAAGTGTTTATAAACCAGTGAGTCAACATTGCTTCACATGGGACAGCATTTCCTGTGCTAATTTGTTTGCCACATTTTTCTAAATGGATTTAAAATGGTAAAGCTGCTTAAAAACTTAAAACTGACTGTATATTCCGGTCTTGATTCGACACTGTCTGTCTCGCGTTTTCTACATCAGCCGGACCATCTGCGGCCTGGGTTCACACAGTGATACGGGAAACTTTTGCGCGATGTTAATTGAAGGGAGAAAGCTTAGGGTACATTTTCAAAATGTACAATTAAAGACAGTTTAATCGTGTATAGCTATTATCGGCTAGCTATTATTTTATAAAACACTGAGCTGATAACTAACTCGATAAAGTCAGGCGAGAGCGGTCCGCCTTTAGCAACGGTTAAATGAATTTAACGCATACTCTCAGTTAAACAGGCTGTGCATTAAAAGGCCATATTTTGGGGGGGCGCAAAAAAAATGACAATTTCTTCCTGTTTTCAAGACATTTAAACGAAACTTAGTATAACTAAACTTAGTATAACAACTCTAAATGCCTGCTAACTGTACATATCTCCTTGAAAGCCGCTGTCATGGGTGTGAAGCGCTATTTTAACTTGTTCCTCTTTTGTCAAAATGGGTAACACATACTGCAAAATAAATATCAAGATTTCAGATGTAACTGCCATAAAATTAAATGTTTTGCTGCTCTCTGCACTGCTAATCAGTTGAGGGACCCCAGAGTCAGTAAGCTAATCAAAACAACACATGAGGTCTATTCAGACAATGTTTTTTAGTGTTTGTGGCTGCACAAAACGCCAAAAGACCTGGTGTTTTAACGATAGGAAACTAACTTAAAATGTGCATAAAGCCTAAACATTTCACGTCACGTATTATGAAATAATGACAGGTTTTAGTCTAACTGACCTCTCCCTGTTGACTGGGACACCGCGCCTCCTTCCCAGCGACGCCATCTTGAAAAAGCAGCGGACTAGACTTGACGCAAAACTTGTCGCGGTGCACTATGGGCAATGTAGTTCACTGCTTCTGCTCTATTAATAATCTTAAAAGCTTTCGAGCATTTGCAAGAGACTACAAATCCCGTGAACCTGAATTTAGTTGAGGATCCTACCACCTGAACAGAATCTGTAACGATATTTTGCTTTATTTTGTTAAAGACAGATGTTTTTATTTTATAAATGGGACACGTTGTTTCATACAACAAACGAGTAATTGGTTTTGATTATGGTTTGGTCCTCGAGACTATATAATGTATGTTTTTGAATAGCGGAGGTGACCAATCGAAAGCAAGGACAACACTATGGGGCTTTTAGTAGGACAAACCATTCCCACAGCGTATGCGAGCGTTGCACAAACAATTTGGTCTGGCAAAATGATTTAACTGTTTTGTGCTGTATCCAAAACTTTCGGTCATGTAATGAACGTGGATGCGATGGTATTGCAGAGAAGGCACTCACCCATAATGTGGTCGGTTCTCGTTTATGTGGTGAGTCCCGTCCTCGTACGGCGCTGGTGCATAGGACAGAGGGAACCGTGTTATAACAACTACAAGGTGCTCGGTAACACGTGCAGGGTTTGCGCTCTCTGTCTCCCCCAGTAGTGATGGATTGCATAACATAAAAGCATTAATTCATTGGATATCTGTGCATTAATAAATTCGAGAAAAATGCATTAAAATATTGTAAAGAAAGGGAACTAAAAGCAAAGCTTTTCACGCAATCGTTTTATTCGTCCTAAACCTCTAAAAGTGTTTAGAGGTGTCTGTGGACTGCTGGAGTGGAACAATAATGTGAATAAAAATTGTAAGATTTTACAGAAAAAAAACCCCTCATGAAACATTAAAAATTGCATTTAGTTACCAAGTCACTGAAAATGTACTAGTAAAATCCAAATGGAGTAAGACAAGAATTCACAATTAAAGGTGGCACAGAGGATGTTTTGTTTTATACATTTTTGCAATATTACTTGAAACTGTCTTTACTAACTGATAAAAGACTATTTATTAGGTGCACTGAAAGGAATAATATTAATATACATCATATGTGCACGAGGTAGGGCCTTAAAAACATCAGCCAATCATTTACACGATCATCGCGTAAACGATTGGCCCTCTGGCTTGTCAATCACTGCCATGACGTTCCTTGTGAGAGACGTGCGGCTGCGCGCTCCGGTAACTTTCCACACTCCACAGGCGCCACATGCAATGTTTTTGTCAGGAGACAGGAGTACCAACTGCAGATTATGAGTTACCTGCAGTGAGTCCGACATAATGAATCCACTAACACGACACAGCGAATGCCGGTGGTAAACACTCGTGCACGAGTTTTGGGAGGCGTTCCCTCGAAATGAGCTGTGAAGGAGGGGGGTTGTTCTTACGCATGCGCTCATTTCAAAAACTCAGTAACAAGCTTTGGTTTCTCAGTCGATGAAAAGATCCTCTGTAGCACCTTTAAGCTATTTAAAGATATGTAGGCCCGGTTTCACAGACAGGGCTTATATTAAGCCAGAATTAGGCCCTAGTTCAATTAGGATATTTAAGTAGCTTTTATAAACTTTCACTAGAAAAACACATTACTGGTGTGCATCTTGAGACAAAACAATGACACTGACATATTTTAAGATTTTTCAGTAGAAATTGCTTTCAGTTGAAACAGCTCAAACATGCATTTTAGTCTAAGACTAGCTTAAGCCTCGTCTGTGAAACCAGGATATCATCATTTACTTAAACCTTCATGTATGAATTCATTTATTTTGTGAAAAAATTACAACATGCTGATATTTTTTTTTCTATGCAATGAAATTCAATTTTGTGTGGACTCCCAACATTCTTCAAAATATCTTCATTTGTTCTCCACAGAAAATGTCACAGAACGACGCGAGAGTAAATACAACATTGATGAATGCAAAATATTTCAATATAATACAAAACTTTATTCAAAAGTACACACAATTAAAATGCATCATACTTATGAGCATAAACACTCATAAACCAAGTTTTATCTCAAATGTTTTATTCAAAACCATGAATAGTAATATTAATAGTACATAAGTGTGTAAAAACAGATGAGTTTCAGGCATCTTTAGTCTGTATTACATCACAAACTGACGTAACAGAGCTCAGTTTTACTTGAAAAAGATGACCTTCATTATCATCGCCAGGAATATCAATGGATGTTTGTCAGCACAGAATATGCCTTGCAAACAACCAATCTCGCTCAAGGCAGATCATCAACTGACTTTTAATGAGACCCCTGGGATATATGAGAGTACACTGATATTCTTACACTCATACTCAGTTATTCATACATACACATTCAACCACATGTAACAGAATCCTCTATGCAGAGGTGCTTTATTGTGTTTATAAAGTGTGCATCCTGAGAGGTTCAGCCCTGCGAATATATGGGCAGGCGATTGTCTCCAGAGTCTGAGCTCTTCACTGGCCATAGTATACACTGATACACACATGCAAAAGCACAAAATCAGCCTAGAACATGCACAGAATGAAATAGCTGTTTCTGATGGGACAGTTACATTGGTATGTCCCCCCTGTGCATGTGGGAACACAAGTACGCGTGTATCTCTCTCGTGAGCACCACTAAATCTGAAGGCGTAAGGCCAGAGAGGCATATGGAGTCTAACGTCGCTCTTATGACCATATCAAACAGTAGATATTTTGAGTTCATAATGCGTGTCATAGTCTCTCACTTCTCTAGATTGGCTTGAAAGTCTGCTTAAATTACTGGGAGATAAGTCCACAAGCTTATCTTTCCAAAGAAACGTTTTCACGGCTTTGTAGTTTCAGATCTCTCCCCTCCTTCAAATCGCATTCACTCTCGCTCGCAAACAAAAAAAATAAATCTTTTGTGGAGTTTCAAGACCAGTCAGACAGATTAGGGACGCCCATCAGATACCCATCCCACCCAATCCCAAATCATCCTATTAGAATCAATAGATCCTCGATGCTCTCAATGGAGGATGCGCTCCAAGTAATGGGGGTGAGGGTTTTCTTTGACGTACTTCTGGATGTACCAGCAGGTTAAATGGGCTTTCAGGTCCTCCTCTACCACAAAGTCCATTGCAGCCTAGCAAAAACAAAGCAAATTATAATGAACAACACAATATCATTGTGCAAAAACCGGTTCACATTGAGCTTTAGTAATCTTCTACAACCTTGGCCAGGTGTTTGGCAATCTCTCGTCCTCGGTAAGCTTCGGGAACCTCAGTGTGCTGCAGATCCACCGTCTTCTTCCCCACATATTCATACAGCAGAACAGCCTTATCATGGGAACCTTCAATATGCAACAGAATAGGTGCAAGTATATTAGTCACCATACAGTAAACAATGTAGTTCAAACAGGATGCATGTCGCTTTCCGGGGAAATAGTCGTGGGCTGGGTTTATGTCTCTATGAAAGCGTCATTTCTGTGAATACAAAGCCTTTATTTTCACGAGAAGAAATAACGCAAGACTGTTCTTGTAAACCTCTGCTGTTCCTGGTCTTCGACACAATGACAGAAACGAAACGACCAGGGTTTGTTTTGTACAGATAGACATCAGTGGCGATGATGGAACAGGAAGTAGCCTAAAAACAAAGTCTGGATGGGATGGCTAGCAACTTAGCTATTGATTCAGCAAGAGAAGAAGAAAACAAAGCTTGCATTTGAGCAAATGCACAAACTGTGGCTAGTGACAGGCGAGATTTACTGCGGCTCCGTGCGTCAAAACAAAACAAAACCGCAGCATTCCTCGGAAAGATAAAAAAAAACAAGCTGGTGTTGTGTTAAAAAAAATAATAATAATCGTTCCAGCGAAAAAACGAGTTCATGTCATATTCAATTAACTACTAAGATCAAAGCATGTAGCGACATTTACATAAACAACAAGGTAGTTGCTATTACTACATCATTAGGACGGATTCTGTTGGTATCTAATATGTTTATCATCGTGTTGAGAAGCGAAACATAATAAACAAAAGGCACATTTTTTTGCAGGCGAGAGCACGGTGGTTTGTCCTCCTCCCCCATCGCGTTATCTGACGCATTACTGACCGTTCAGTCGGATGCTGAATTGTCGTCTTTTCTTGTCGTGCTCCACTCTGAGAGGAGTGTTGATATCGAGGACGTTTATCTGTGCAGCCTGGGCCATAGCGACTGCGAGTCTGCTGTCAGGGGGGAGCTGTGTGTCACTGTGCCACGGCTGATTCGACTGCGATCATGAGAGGCGCATTCATGCCTCGCCGAGGTAAGGACGAACATCTGATCCTGCAAAAACACGCCATCCACGGAAATCAGCTGTGAAGTCACGTGCTCGCAGCTGACCAATGAGGAAGGACGTGTAGGTCTCTTTAAAAAGATCTCGCTATGCGGCCAGCAGGTGGAGATGAATGTTTGCTCTCACATTTTACTATTGATGGATATTTTGCAATGGCATGGGAATTTGTTTTATAAACTATTAGAATGTATTGCAAAGGTATTTTAGAGACCCTAGAGGTATTTTGTTTGTTGTGTACTGGCAGTCGTGGCCTAATGGATAGAGAGTCGGACTTGTAACCCAAAGGTCATGGGTTCGAGTCTCAGGTCCGGCAGGGATTGTCGGTGAGGGGAGTGAATGTCCAGCGCTCTCCCCACCCTCAATACCATGACTGAGGTGAGACCCTTGAGCAAGGCACCGTACCCCCAACTGCTCCCCGGGCGCCGCAGCAATGGCTGCCCACTGCTCCGGGTGTGTGTTCACTGCTGTGTGTGTTCACTGCTGTGTGTGTTCGCTGTGTGTGTGTGCACTTGGATGGGTTAAATGCAGAGCACAAATTCCGAGTATGGGTCACCATACTTGGCCACATGTCACTTCACTCACATTAGGTGATGCATTTAGTTATGTCATTTCTTTTTAACGGCAATTTAGCCTTAAATAGGCCTAACATAAGAGTGCATAAGTGTTTTGAAACTTTTATTTATTTATTTAACCAGGAAGGTCCCATTGAGATACAGTATCTCTTCTACCAGGGAGTCCTGGTCAAGATAGGCAGCAGAGGACAAATTTACGAAGAAATTCATATCACCACACAATGAACAAACATAAAACACAATTTTCTAACAACAATACAAGTCCTTGTTAGATAATAAAACATGCACACTGTTCTATATAAAAGGCTTTAAATATATTTTTAAACATAGCAAGAGATGGTACGGATTCCATATGTAATGTACCTTGAAGTTCATTCCATACATATATGGAGCATAATTAGAAAATGCGAAACAACCTATCTCTGGATAAAAAAAAACAGCATCTTAAGTAAGGGTTTATCTGTTGATCTGGTATTATAAATATTTGTGCAATATGTCAACAAACTAGATATATACTGTGGTAATTTACCCACTAAAGCTTTTAAAATAAAAATTAACATATGTTTTTTTCTCATTAAGCACAATAAATCCAATTTGTCATTTCATATAAATTACAATGATGTATACGGACACTTGTACCAGTAACAAATCGTAAAGCAGAATGATAGACTACATCCAATTTTTTCAAAATATTCTGAGATGCATTCATATAAATTATATCACCATAGTCCAATACTGATAGAAGAGTACTTTCTACTAAACGTTTTCGAGCAACATAGAGAAACATTTTTTCAAACGAAAATAAAAACCTAATGTTGGTCTCAATTTCTTAAAAAAATATTTTATTTAAAATGTGATTTTAATATGATCGATTAGTTTAATAAATATACAAGATTTATGTAACCACAAAATACTTAATTGCTGCACTGTCAACAGTATAAATAATAATTACTATTATTATTATTATTATCATTGTGAGCAAGTGCAGGTGGAGAGAATTTGGGAAGATTTAAAGCAACACTGTAGTTTTTCGACCTTAAAATAATGTCTCTAAAATTATTTCAGTGGTAGAACAACTCCTAAAGGTGGAGTAAGTAGATTTTCAAAAACACTGTTTGGAAGATAGTCGGCTGACACCAACAACAAACGTCGAAATTCCATCAGCTTAGTCAACAAATTCACGTGAATTGCGCTGCCCACGGGGAAGCTTATACAGCGACAGTATTTACGACACTGATAGCAGACAGTTGCGCTCATCAACCACATGGTTGTGTGCAAATGTTCCATGGTGTTGCTTTAATAGATTGTATAATTGGACATGGTCTGTTTAAGACAGTTTTATTATTATTTTTAATTAAATTTGCAAATAAATTGACGAAACCACAAGGGTGACCATCTCTTTATCACGTCTGAATGAATGTAAACATTGGCTGAATTGTGGGATAATAAATGTTCATGTTTTTATCTGATTTGTTTGCTTGTACATTTTTATATAGTGCTTAAACATTTATTTTGCCTAACTTTTTTGTGCTATTTAGTCAGATTCTGTATATAAAAAACAACATGTATTGTGAAAAGTGCTACTACACAAGTCAACATATTTCATTGTGTCTATAGATATCCTATAAGACACATGACAGGTGTTGGGGTGAGGGGTCAAAACATACTGAGACACAGAGTTGAGTAAATGGCTTTATATCCATGCTGGTGAGGTTCATTTATCTCAGATCTATAGTCTCACATCCAAAGTTCACAGACTTTGCATAAGAAACAGGAACAAACACACAACCAAACACAGGTTAAAACAACTACAGCACTTCCTGCAAACAGAGGATGGGTTCAAGTTTACAAATAAAAACCATAGCATACAGTACAAACAATATTTCAGTGGCGAATACTAACAATTTGAAGTTATTTCTCATTAATAAGATGATCGTTTTAGTATTCTTCACATAAAAAAAATCACTAATCACCTTTCAGATTTGCATATTTAAAAACTACAAAAAAACAAAAACAATAGCCTATAAGATATTTGGATTTATGTGTGAATAACACCACAAGACAGAAACTGGTCACAAGTATGATAAAAAAAAAAGTAATAATGCATTTAGGGAGAAACTCTACTGGCCAGTGTTCATGTTAATGCAATCAGAAGACAGAAAAGTCTAAAAGGCTCAATCATACACACACATATATTCATGTTCATATCTGTAATTTTGAATATACTGTAGGTGTGCACAAAGCTTTTAGGCAGCTTGACATTTTAAAAGTATTGTAAGTTTGTAGTAGTGTTATTTGAACCGCACACAGTCATCAACTGTGGATCTTATTAAAAGTTCCTTAACGGTTTGGCAGTTTCAGTCAACAGAACTGAGGTGATACATATTTCTCAAAGCCAAGAGTTTGGAATGTAACAAGAAATCTGTGAACATATTTAGGGCCTTATTTAGGTGTATTATATATTTAGGGCCTCTCCAATATCTTCCTCAGGGTGTTGATGACATCCTCTCCACTGTTCCAGGGCACCACACTTGCCTTGAACTCTCCAGGTTTGGCTTCCTCCATCTCCTGAATCAGTTTATGCATTGGGAAGTCCCGGCGTGGGAACGCTATATCGCCCGGTGACAGTGTGATTGATGGGCAAAAGTCATTGGCCCCATCGCCCACATACAGAACCTTCTGGTAGGGCCGTCCGCCTCTCTCACGCATGCGCTGGGCCACATACTGCCTTACAACCACCGCCTTGCACATGTTTGCTGGGCACCGCAGGCACTCATGGGAGTGGAAGGGCCGAAGCTGCAGCTGGCCATTATCATCAAAGTGAGCCGGGTTGGTGAAAATGCGCAGAAACAGAGGGCGGAATCCTTGGTGCTGCAGCCACGTCTCAATGAAGACGCTATTGGCGTCAGACACGCAAATGACTTCAAAGTCCCTTGATGGCTGGGAGAGCAGGAAATGCATCAAAGTGGGGATGCCTGGGCAAGGAGGGATCTTTTCCACTGTGCCTCGAATATCTGCCGGGGTGATGCCCTGTTCAGCGAGGTAGGCCAGCACACGCTGCATGTACTCATTATAGCAGCCGGGACGGTAGGTGTCCTTCAACCAGCCGGGCAGGGCTCCACCAGGTGCCACAGTAACCATAGAGTCGTCACTGCACTCATCCACCAAGGTCTCGTCAAAGTCAAAGAATATAAGGAAACGCCTATCGTTAGGGGGCGGAGCCTGAGCTCTGCTTCTCTGTTGGTGGTGCTCCTCCACTCCTCCAGTGGGATGGGGTGGGGAAACGCAGCAGTTGAAGACAGAGTCCCGCATCATGGACAGGAGGGGAGGACAGCACAGATGTCTTTTTCTTCTCCGTCTTCTGCTCTTTTTGCTCCTCCTCTGAAGAAGAAAAGAGCAATGCATTTATGCCACATCTTCAAGCAGACAAAAGAAATGAAAAAGAAGCGGCTTGTAAAAGCAGGAAGGAAAAACAGCAGTCAGCAGTGAAGCAGACTACAGTTGTAGTCAGAATTATTTGCACCCTTGGTAAATATGATCAAAAATGACTATAAAAATAAATCTGCATTGTTTATCCTTTTGATCTTTAATTCGTAAAAGTCGCAAAAATCTAACATTTCATTGAAGGAAAATAATTGAAATTGGGGGGGGGAAATTTATTATGAAATAAATGTTTTTCTCCAAAACACATTACACCAATAATTCTGACCAGAACTGTAGATAAAACTTTAACCCTAATATTATTAAAATAATCTTTTTCAAAATTTAGATCATTTCAAATAAATTTCCAGCATGTTCCTAAGGTTTTATGACTTATTACAGACTTATGAAAGCAGTTCATTGCAGAGTCTCCTGCTTCCATTTTCCATTTTCTTACAAACTTGGGTCAATATGGTTCTACACTGTCAGATACAAATACAAATTTGACATTATTTATTTAAATAGACAAATATTGAATGAATGAACTGAGACTACATTATGGTTTCAATCTGATTTTCTAATAAGGCAATTATCTTTTGAATGGTCAAGGCAGTTAGAAAATGTTATGGTTAACAGAGCTTACAGTAATATATATAAAATTAAAATGAATAAATATAAAAATTATTCAGACATTTTTGATAATATTTGATATATTTTTACTAGTGGGTGCAGGAGACTATAGTTCATTTATGTAAGTGAGGATAGCAAAATAAAGTAAACTGTGACATATTATACCTAAAGATTCTTCATACAGTGGACTACCAGTAAAATTGATAAAAATGTGGAACCAAAAATTATTCAGACACTTTGACCTGATCACGTTTTGCTTAAGTATTATCTGACATAATTAAAATTAACACAGTTTAACTCTGAGATCTTGTCATATTTTATTACCATTTTTTAAACTATAGTGAATAAACTGTATCAATGAATGAAATGTTCAAGGTGTCTGAATAAATCTTGGTTTGACTGTATACATATAATTACTGTAAGCTCTTGTATTATATACATATGCATATAATACGATA
>RJVU01053643.1:2145591-2165343 GCA_003731715.1 Anabarilius grahami | reverse complement strand
ACACACACACACACACACACACACACACACAGTGAATTGTGGGGACATTCCATAGGCGTAATGGTTTTTATACTGTATAAACCGTATTTTCTATCCCCCTACACTACCCCTACCCCTAAACCTACCCATCACAGGAAACTGTGCACACTTTTACTTTCTCACAAAAACTCATTCTGTATGATTTATAAGCCTTTTGAAAAGTGGGGACATGGGGAATGTCCTCATAAGTCACCCTCTCCTTGTAATACCTTTGTCATACCCATGTCATTATACACATTTTATGTCTCTCTCTCTCTTTCTCTCTCTCACACACACTCACACACTCAATTCTATTGTTTAATGTAAAGCTAACCCAATTTTTGCATAAAATGTTTAATAGTTTAACATTTAAAAGTGCTTGTTTTTCAATACACGATTTTAAAAAAAATCAATGTGACACTAAACCCAAAGCAGCTAGCATATAACTTTATCTAATCACATATTTCACTGGGCTAAACAAGGTCAAAGGTATAAAGAGATTGAGGTCATACTCATGAAACAGGCCTGTTCATTAAAATGCCCCACTTCCCATATTTACTGCTTTCTTTCTCTCTCGTTTTTTTTTTTTTTTTACAGTGTACACATACAAATTTAGACAAGTGAGTTGTGCTTGTGGCTAATTCATTTTTTTTTACTTCTTTAAAGTTAGCAGAAAGTGTTAAATGCACAATATAAAAAAGGCCCAACATTAATGCAGGTCAAACATGGTGTCTCAAAAACAGGAAAACATAAAACAGAACTCAATGAAAGTCAGACATTTCTGTACCAGACACAAGGCTAAAAATAAAACACTTCTGAAGTTGAGAGGTTGAAAGAGTCTAGCTGAGAAGAGATTTGAATAAAAACACCTCACAAGAATAAACATTATTATGGTCTGCTTATTTTTCTTATCTAGGAAGGTTTTATTAGAAAGTGCATTCCATCAACTGATGGAGAATGGAGAGAATCAGACAACAAGTAGCCCAAAACACACAGAGTTAAAAAAAGGACATGATCGACGGCCATCTGAACCAATGAAAGTACGTCTCAGGTAAAGAGGGGCGGGGCATGAAGGCAAAACACAACTTCTTATAGGACTAACTAAAGTTCTTTGATGTATAACACGGGATCCCAACCAAATCCCCACGTGATTCTCCCCATTTTCCAACAGCCAGCCATCTTTCACATGTCGGACATGTGATAAACAATTCTTTGTCAGTTGCGCAAACCTCTTACTTGTCAGTAAAGTGCAGAGGACAGATGGTCTAATGAGAGAGAACAAAAAATTCACAATCAATCAAATCAATCAATCAAGTCTGATTGACTCAAGATTTCCCGTCACTTTATCTGTGCTGCTCCTAACGTCACCATTTTAACACTCACTCACTCGCACAAACACACTAATCATCTGCATGATAAAGAACCATGTACCAGGAAAAGACAGAGAGCAACTAAAAAGCAGCTTTTGATACCAGCACCACAGGTATATGATCAGCCACAAAGAGACACACACACACACACACACACACACCTCTCGTACATTCAGTTGAATACATGATTAGAAACAAACCCTTTCCACATCTTCCATTACATAAATTCTCACAAGCAACCATCTCATTTCAACATACAAATCCTTTTTAAAAAGTCCCACAGAGCATGTTTATCTACATTATACAAATAAAAATATTGGTTAAGTGAGTTAGATTGTATGGAACATACAGTAAAACTAATTAATGATCTTTTTTCGCCTTTAGTTGCAGCCTACTTTTGACACATCACAGCATTGGTCTTCCTTAACAGTCTCAACCTCCGACCGAACACGCCGGAAAGCTACAGGCATTACCCAGTAATCATATTTTTATTGTATTAAAAAAAAAAAGAAAGAAAAAAAAAGAAAACTCCAATATTTTAATAAAATCACTGACAATCACAATCAGGCAACAGAAAAGTTTCAGTCATATAGACTACACTGAGTTTACTGCTTAAGTGCTGTATACTATGTTTGTGTGACGACTTGTGTACTTGAATATGGATATTTTCCGTTGTCGGGAAGACCTGCATTTCTAAAGAAGTTACACTGCATTTGTGAAATGTAGACCTTTAACTTGTGGACGTTTGAACCCGTAGAACCTTTGCAACAGCAGCTGAGTCGATAAAGAGTCAGAGAGAAGACAAAGAAGTGTATTGTGCCATTGAAACCCCAAATGGCATTTTGATCATTGTGACAGAGTTTGAAGTGATGTGAAGTGAATCCGAGTAATGCTTTATGAATTTCTTGAGATCAGTTCAGCTGTCTAACAATTCTGTTTGGTCACGAGTGCTAGTGGCAAGTAGGTTTGTAGTATGAGTTTTTTTTTCTCACACACATACATACACATACATACATGTTGCAGTTTCAGCTTTCCGATTCCTGTGAGTATACTGATGTATGATGTCCGTCTGTCCGCCCTGTTCTCCAGCGAGCACCTGATTTCACATTAGTGAGTTTGTGTACAAGAGAGACTGTTTCAGTGGTGTTGCGGAGCGGCGCCCTGTCGCAGGTACGCGTCCTCGTGGGCGCAGTGGTTTATTGGCTCGCTCTTAAATAGGGCAGGGGGAGGAGGCAGGACAGAAGGCTGCACTGTGATTGGCTGAGGGGCGTGGCTCGTCATAGGGGCGTGTCCTGTGTGATGGACAGGAGTGTGAGTGTGGGCGGGGTGATGTTGTGTGGGCACGGTCTGCATGTGCAAATGAGAGAAGCTGTGCGCGGTGACCGATCGTTGCGGCAGAGACCCCACCGTGGCGGGACTGATCATTACGGAGCCTACGGGCGTCGACTGGGCAGGCTGGGTTGGGGTAGGGGTGTGGCTTGAAGAAGGGGTGTGGCCAGTAAGGTGAATGGGAAGTGCCATGCTGGCAGGCTGAAGGGTCACCGGGCTGGTGACACGGAAGCACTTCTCTCGGTGCGCCTTAAGCATGTTGGAAAAGCGGAAACGCTGGCCGCAGATTTCGCAAGGGTACGGCTTTTCCCCAGTGTGCGTGCGCCGGTGCCGCTTCATATTGGGCCGACTGGTGAAACTCTTCCCACAGATCTCACAGATGAATGGCTTCTCACCTGAAGAGAAACAGAAGAATGGGAGAGAGAAATGAGATCTTGTTTCATTCAGTGGCAATAAAGCTACACAGGCAACATGAGTTGTATTCCTTAAACATGTGGTGTGTAGAGAACATCTGGGAGTGTTTAACCACAAGAGTTTAAATGTGTCCGCTACAAGGTTAGACTTGAAGGACCAACCAGAGGATTCACAAAAACATCAGAAAGACTCTAAAATTACACATGTAGAGCAACCAGTAAGGCACTCCGAGAATAAAAATCTTCAAAAAGCCTAATATGAACTTTTTCATTTAGATTTTTTATTAGGTCTTTTCAACAACACTAAATAAACGGATCTTTTTGAATGGAATTGTTTTAGTTTTGTGTTATGAACTTATAATAACTTATTAGTATAATAAAATATACCATTATACATTTGTTTAACTGTTTTTTTATTGATAGTTTTTTTTGGCATACAAGAACTAATCCAATCCGATAGAAAATAGATTAAAGACCCCCTGTGGGGGGGGTCATATTAAAAACACTATGTAGTGTTTTTAATATGCTTTAAGACAAACCATGTGCAAATTCATAAGTCAACACCATTGCTGAGTATTTTATGTTTGAAACTGCAGTGAACCAAAGACAGTCTAAAACCCTCGGTTTGAAATCGGTGGTGTTTGTGACGTCACAGACTACCTTGTAACCAATCACAACAACGTGCTGGCAGGCTTTAGCATATCATTAACTATGACTGCTCTGAAGCAGGAAAGTCTCGAGAGAAGCCAGGTTATCCCGGCATATTTTCCTGTTGATAGCAATATAGTGAGTCTATTACGATGTTATGATTAACTATTTGTCTTTCTCCACTGACGTTCTGAGTTGTTAAAGCGTTTGTAAGGATACTGATTTGTTAGAAGGCAGCTGTCTGACTCTGAAATGAGGAACAGGAACATGGTTTGTGTAACATTAGCAACACATTATTAGCTGTTTGATAATGTAGTCAAGTAAAAGGCTAATTATATTAATTCATATTAATTAATGACAGAACCGTTGCAAGTGTGCTGAGTGTGCGAGCGCATAGGGGCTCGCGCCAAAGTAAAGTGACAGCTGACTTGAAGTAAAGCCAATAAAGTTCATGTTTTTAAAATATTTTAATACTATAAAACATAGCTAAAACAATATTGCTCTGGGCGTGTGACCGTGTGTCTTTGTATAGTTAGTTGTTCTGCTCCTGTTCCTGTTCCAGTGTTTAAAGTATCGTTAAATAAACCTTTGCTGCTTAACTTGATCCTGCATCCTCACCTTGATTGCAACTAACCCTGACACTGTGATTCGTGTGCATATGTCAGTCAGTGTGTCCTCGCACGCCAAGTTCTGAGAGAGCTATTTAGTCCATTATAAATTCTGATTTTGGCCACCTCTGGAATGGATCAAACCAGAGATATTAGCCTGCCTGATAACTTCAAGTAAATACGCTGGAAATCCGCGCTCATTCATGGATGTGCATTTATTTCATGTACGGAGAAGGCACGGGCGCCTGCAGGATTTCATCTGAATGTTTTTTTAAATCTGCAAACTCCAAAAAGCAACAAAATTGTCAAACATCCATTTAGCGCATGTTCACAGAGGAAAACGGCTGCTTCTTCTCTCGATACTGTCTGTTTTACTGAGAAATCGCTTCAGGAGATTCAGTGAGAGAGCAGTTCAAAGAAATGAAAGTGGATTCAGACCGTTTTGCAAAGGCGTTTTACCAATTCATAATTTAAAACACAATAAGTGTCAGAAATTAAACTGAATATACGAAGCGAAGCAAGCTTTTTTTTCTTAAATATCCACAACACAAACAACAAATCACTATAGCAACAGTATACTCTCCGAGCTGGCGTGATCGAGCGGAGGTGGGGCTAATTTGCATATTCATTGATCCTTGTATATTAAATGAGGCAAGGGTGTTGAGTTCTAGCTATTTTAAAGGCATGAAGAACTTTTTTTCACTTGATTTTTTTAAAATAAATATGTCATTTTGGTGATCAAAGATGAGTTTTGAGGGATAAAATAATTGACTACAGGGGGACTTTAAAGGGTTAGTTCACCCAAAAATTAAAATGTCATTAATTACTCATGTCGTTCCACACCCGTAAGACCTTCGTTCATTTTCAGAACACAAATTAAGATATTTTGGTAAAATCCGATGGCTCAGTGAGGCCTGCATTGACAGCAATATAACTTTCAATGCCCAGAAAGCTACTAAAAACATATTTAAAACAGTTCATGTGACTACAGTGGTTCAACCTTAATATGATAAAGTGAAAAGAATACTTTTTGTGTGCCAAAAACAACAAAATAACGACTTTATTCAACAATATCTAGTGATGGGCAATTTCAAAACACTGCTTCATGAAGCTTCGAAGCTTTACAAATCTTTTGTTTCGAATCAGTGGTTCAGAGTGTGTATCAAACTGCCAGACTAATAAACTATTGAAATTTCAAAACACTTATGACTTAACAAGCCTCGTTTACTGAAATCATGTGATTTTGGTGTTCTGAACCACTGATTCGAAACAAAAGATTCGTAAAGCTTCGAAGCTTCATGAAGCAGTGTTTTGAAATCGCTCATCACTAGAAATTGTTGAATAAAGTCGTTATTTTGTTTTTTGGTGCACAAAAAGTATTCTTGTTGCTTCAGAACATTAAAATTGAAACGCTGTAGTCACATTAACTGTTTTAAATGTCTTCAGTAGCTTTCTGGCCACTGTGAGTGTTTTTATTATCTTGCTGTCAATGGAGGCCTCACTGAGCCATCGGATTTAATCAAAAATATCTTAATTTGTGTTTTGAAGATAAACAAAGGTCTTAAGGGTGTGGAACGACATGAGGGTGAGTAATAAATGACAGAAATTTCATTTTTGGGTGAACTAACCCTTTAAGTTCTATTTTACAATAAAATAAAAAGTAACTTGGGGCACTGTAGAATAATCATTATTATAGTCAAATTAACCACAAATTATGTTTGAAAAAGAACAAAAGAGAGTCTCTCTCTCTCTATTCACCCTCCATAAGTGTGACTGTGTGTTTGTGCACCTCACCTGTGTGTGTCTTCATGTGCTCATCAAAATACTGTTTCATGTTGAAGTCTTTGCCACACCACTGGCACATAAACTGCTTGTGTCCTATGTGAATGCTCATATGAGACCGCAGCTGGTATTTGTACTGGAACCTCTCGTCGCAGTTCTGCACACAAGCACAGACAGAAATAGACAGCATGTGGGTGGATGCTGGTTCAGCCTCACTTCAAATCAGGGCCAGACTGAAGCAATCCCAACTTTGTAATATGATCATAATAACCTGTCATTACTGTTCATAAGCCTGTCATTAACATACTATTTATAGGAATGAGGCCAATCCCACTCATTCAGACTCTCTCATACGACATCCTTAAGTGAAACCAATGAGCCCCACCCTGACCACCCTCACAAGATGGACACACCCCATAATGTGCTTGTATGGAAAAGATGCCCCAAAGAACAGCTGAAAGAAAAAAAGAAAAAAAAGAAGAGAACACATAAAATACAGATTCAAAATGAATCTGTACAGAGCAAACAGATCCGAACACTGATCGGAACAGTGATGAGACACTTTTTCACCGAAAAGCAATTTGTCTGTCCATATTAGGGCTGTCAACAGGGGAGAGAAAATAAGTAAGATTTTTTCATTTAAAGGGTTAGTTCACCCAAAAAAGAAAATTCTTTCATTATTTACTCACCCTTAAGTTGTTCCAAACTTGTATACATTTCTTTGTTTTGCTGAACACAAAGGAAGATATTTTGAAGAATATGGGTAACCAAACAGTTGATGGGCCCCATTGACTTCCGCAGTAAGAAAAAATAAAAATAAATACTATGGAAGTCAATGGGGCCCATCAACTGTTTGGTTACTTAAATTTTCAAATCAACATTCTATAAGGGAAAGCAATAAATATAAATCAAACAGCAATGTCACGTTTCCAGTCATTCCCGGACTTCATTTCCCATAATCCTCCCTGACCATCACCTGCACTCACTTCATAAATCAGTAATCACCACACCCAGCTGCAGCACATTATCTGGACTATTTAAGCTAGTCACATCCTCACACACATTGCGAGGTCTTGTTTACTCCGGTTACAATTCTGAGCGTTGATCATTCTGTCTGTCTGCCTGCCTGCCTGTTATTGAACCTGTTTGATCGCCGTTTACGATTCTCTGCTGCCTGCCCTTGGACTGTGTATTGTTTATTGGACTTACGATTGTTATCTGCCAGCCCTGACCCATTGCCTGTACCTCGACTACGATTCTACCTACTCTCTGCCATAACTGTTTGCTGTTGTTCCACCATTGCCTGTTTGACTACGAACTCAGTTTAATAAAGCTTGCATATGGATCTCACCTCGTGTCCCGCCTCGTTACAAGCAAAATGTTACATTGCTTATTTTAATAGCCGCTAGAGATCAAACATTTTAAACTAAAGTGCAAACAATTATAAAAATTATAGTTTTTGCATTCTGAGTATATATCCTTTAAATATAGTCAATATATATTTTGCTCTGACGATAGCATCAAATTTTAGTCAGGTTTTTTTTTTGTTGCAAGCAATCAGCCAAACTGCCATTGAAATAAATGTGAATGTTAACGGCTAGTTTTTTAACCTCCTTGGTTGGGACACTTGCTAAAAAAGACAGAGAGAAACCAATGCTAAAAATATAATATAAAAAACAACAACGGATTTTCCTAAAAAGTCCAAATGTATTTTCTGTTGCATATTTACCCACAGACGCACACAGAGCTCTTGTCACAGACTGACAAACGGCACTTTCAGAAAAGCTCCAGTCTAATGGAAATGCATAAATTGGCCAAAAGACGTCAGTAAACAAATGCAACAAACAAAATGCAATGAACAGTAATAGGCTAATCTTTATTCACTCTCTTATTCAAATATACAGAAATACAGACTGTTGTTTGTCCATGTCAACATTCTGCTGTGGACGTGGTGTTTTACAGCGTTCCCAAAAACAAATTTAAGCTGTAAATATGGACTAACTGGAAACTGGAAATATGATTATTTTAATACGGTTTGTTTAATGCGTTATTACACTTTAGGAATGTATTTTAGAGTTTTCAAATGGCACATTTAGTCAAGGTGTCACTGTTGCAAGAAACAGTCAAACACAAATAAAAGGGGGTTCAAGATGAAGAAACCATGGTGCCAACAGAGAGAGATGTATATATAAAAACAGTTTAGTTGTGTTCCTAAGGAGCAGAAGAATTGCTTATGCAGAGAAGTGGTTTTCAACTGGTTCAGTACCCAGACCTTACATTGCAAATCAAACAATGACTCAACATTATACCAACCTCGTAACCAGAATTATATCTTCTTCTACCTTGCGTAATTTAGGAATTAATAATTTTGTAATTTATGGTTTTCAAAGATGTCACTCAATCAGTCCATGATTTGTATGTCTTTTGACATTAACTAAGTGCATGATTACATAGTTCGTTGCATTTTATTATTTGCATTTCCCACTGTTTTTCCTTCTCAGTCACAATAACAGTTATGGAGTGTGTCATATAATGTGTTCATACCTCACAACGGAAGGGCTTCTCTCCTGAATGCTGCAGTGAATGCACTTTCAGAGACATGCTGCGTTTAAAAGACTTTCCACAGGTTTCACAGGTAAACGGCATGTCCTTTGTGTGAGCTACAGACAGAAGACCTGCTGTATTAGGCACAAGCATGCTTCACCAGTGTATTTTGTGGCTATATAGACTTTTAAAAAATACCTTGATGATGTTTGAGATTTAAGTGTTGAATTGTGTCTGTGTGCATGTTTACTATACGTACCGACCATGTGCTTACGGACATGGGCCATGGTGTAGAATTTCTTCTCACAAATCTCACAGGCAAATTTCTTCTCGGCAAATCCATGGACAATCTTAATATGCTCGTGGAGGGACCACAGCTTCTTAAAGGACTTATTACATGACACACACTGGGACACAAAAAGATACATTGTTATACAGTGCAAGAATAACATATTTAGTAGTATATCTTCTTTGATCTTCTCTGTATATCTGTCTACCCATTTTTGAGTCTCAATGACCCTCTAAACATGAATGAAGTCTCCCTCTGCTGGTCAGGACTGATATAAACACAATTCTAACCTCTAATGCACTTCATATTTCAAATCTACTGGCATACAGATCTGAAATTAATACATCAGTTATCAATTTATTTGGCAATTTGTCTGTATTTGCAGATACTGGACTTTTAATTGTGCATGTTATTTTTCTTCTATTTTTACATTTAGATTACCTTTGCTGTCATCAAAACACCAATATATTTGTCATTGAAAACAGTACAAATTTAACAAGTTAAATTTAATCTTTAGCCTTAATATCCATCTTTTATACTGTACATTATAAGGTTGTTATGCCTAAACGATTGATTTTAGTTTTTGTGTTTTAATATAATAAGACAAATAAGTATTTTGTAACTAGCGCTTGTTTTAATATACTGTGAAGTACTATTTGACAACAGTATTGAATAGTGCTTTTTAAATAAATGTTTACTTTATTTTACATAATTTTACATAAACATGATTATACTTTCAGTTTTACTTAATGAGCATTTAATATGAAAGAGAAAATTAAACCTTTAACTTAACTTCAGCTTCGGTCAAAGTTAATTTAATATAATTTTTAGTTTAATATACACTACCATTCAAAAGTTTGGGGTCAGGAAGTTTCTCTACAAGACTGACATGGAAGAGAAGAAATTGTTGAATAAAGTCGTTATTTTTGTTTTTTTTATTGCACACAAAAAGTATTCTCGTTGTTTTATAAAATTAAGGTTGAACCACTGTAGTCACATGGCCTAATTTAAAAATGTCTTTACTACTTTTCTGGGCCTTGAATGTGGTAATAAAGTTGCAGTCTACCGAAGGCCAGATAGCTCACAGATTTCATCAAAAATATCTTAATTTGTGTACTGAAGATGAACAAAGGTCTTACGGGGTTTGGAGCGACATGAGGGTGAGTAATTAATGACAGAAATTTCATTTTTGGGTGAACAAACCCTTTAACAATACTCGTAAACAGTGTACAGTGCCATATTTTTTGATTGAGATCATTTACTAAGCATGAGGCATTTCCATAAAAGTTCGGGAAGATCCTTACCTGGATGTTCTTCTCGCAGTCTGTCTGCTGGTGAAGAGCCAGTTCACTCTCCAGCACAAACTTCTTTCCGCACTTGTCGCAGATCTGCATGCGTCTGTGCGTCACATTCATGTGCTTCTCCAGGTACCAGCGGGTGTTGAACACACGTGGACATTTTTCACATGCTAGCGTCTCTTTCTCCTCACCCTCTCCCTTGGCTCCTCCTCCCGTGGCTCCGGAGGCAGAGGCGGTGGAGCCTTTGGCCTCCTTGGCAGGTCTACGCTTTTGGGGTGGGGCCTCTGCATTCTTCCTCCGCCCCCTGGTTGTCACACCGGCGGTCGTTGTGGTTACGTTTCCCGTCGATGAAGGGGCTACACGGCGACTCTTACAACGTGGCGAAGCGGTTGCTCGACCCCTGTGCGTACGCTGTGCTCTTGTTCGCCGATTGTTGTTCTCCTCTTCCTCCTCTTCATCTTGATCCTCCTCATCGCTGTAGTCTTCTTCAATGCTGTCATCTTCTTCTTCCTCCTCCTCCTCTTCCTCGTCCTCCTCATCTTCCTCTTCTTCCTCACTATTGCTCTTGTCGTCTCCTGCAGTGTTCGCATTTGCCGAATCATCTCCTTTGGATACGTGCAGGGTCTGATTATTGAGGTTGACCTCTACGATAATCTGCCCTCGTTTGAATTCGTCCTCTGCACCGGCTCCTTCTTCAGCTTCGGAATCTTCTGACGTCCCTCCATTTCCACTCTTCGTCGCAGCTGCTCCAGACCCTTCCCGGTAAAACGGTTGAGTCGGGGCTGGATGGGGATTGAAGTCTGAGTGCATCTGTGACTCTGGCCTCGTAGCCATCGTGTTGTCAATGACCACTGAGTATGGTTTGGCCGCAGCTTCTTGCTTGTACAGTTTCGCCGACAGCTCGGCATCAGGAGCGGAAGCATTGTCGAAGTACGTTTGGGAAGGTTGAGTCATTTGCCCCTCCTCTTGAGACATGGTCTCTGGGCCAGACACCTCCTCCTTCAGTGTGTGGCAGGACTTCATCGGCAGCCGATTGCTTGCTTGAATCAGAGTGTTTGCCTCTATATGTTTGAGATTAACTGCCGTTTCCTGTCAAGGGCGATACAGGAGATAATGTACCCCTCCTCTCGAGTGAATGAGAGGAGGGCAAGAGAGTGTAGAGGAGGAGAGACGTAGAGAGACGCCTTAGCCTAGCCCAAACCGAGCCTCCATTACGTCTACTAAGGCATTAAAGAAAAAGAAAGATATATGAAAAAAGTGAGACTGGAAGACTAAAAAAAATGAATAAGACATAACAGTTCAACAAATGTTATAGGACCGCACGATTAATCGTGATAAAACCAAAAACACAAAATGGATATCACAAAGGCTGCAATTTAATTATTAAATAGAGTGAAGCACAGCACTGCTTTCTTTTACATGCAAGAAGCTCCTGATCCACTGTTTTGATTCAGTTTGGGTCATTTGGGCATGCAACATGCGTCAACCATCTTCCCAAACTTATAACGAGAAATGTAAAAAAAAAAAGGGTAAGTTTTTAATGTAGTTTATATGTCTATGTGGTGTTTTTAATATGCTTTAAGACAAACCATGTGCAAATTCACAAGTCAACACCATTGCTGAATATTTTCTCTTTAAAACTGCAGTGAAAAAAGACAGTCACCCTAACATCAACGTGCCGGCGGGCTTTAGCATATCATTAACTAGCAGGGGAGTTTTGAGAGAAGCCAGGTTATCCCAGTATATTTTTCTGTTGATATGAAAAATCGTGTAGATTTAGCAATATGGTGTTTGTATGATGTATATTATGATGTTATGATGAACTACCGACGTTCTGAGTTGTTAAAGCGTTTGTAAGGATACTGATTTTTAAAAGGCAGCTGTCTGACTCTGAGACGGCGAATGTGAACATGGTTTGTGCAACATTAGCAACACATTATTAGCCGTTTGATAACATAGTGAAGCAAAAGGCTAATCATATTAATTATCGTTATGTGCCCGACGTTGTAAAGAGCGATACCATTGTGCAGCTTTTACCTCAGTAAGTTGACCGAGTGGATCTCTGAGCTGGCGTGAGTGAGTGGATACGGAGCTATATATTTGTATATTGATCCGCGTATATTAAATGAGGCAAGGGTGTAAGGCCTTATTCTACATCCTTTAATCCTACCCAATACCTAAACTTAACTACTTTATTAACAATTAATAAGCAGTAATTAGGGGTTTATTGAGGCAAAAGTCGAAGTTAATAGTTAGTTAATAGTAAGAATTGGACCCTTATCTAAAGTGTGGCCATAATTTTTTTATAGTCAATTTGTGCAGCCCTAAAAAAAAACGGCAAACCAGGAGCTTCTTCTTAATTGCAATTTTTAATATTCTATTAATATTATTATATTGTTTTATATTGCATTATATTGTATTTTTCCCCCCAAATCATGCAGCCCTAAAATGTTTCACCTCAAAGTACTCACATGAAGTCTGCCTCACTGTGCAACTATATGCACATATTTCATCCTGATCCAAACGAAAGTTTTCTTGGCTTTAGATCCAAACTTCAGTCTCTCAACAGCATCTCGGTTTCACTTGGAAAGACAACAGTCTCTGCTGATTCAAACACAAAAGCCGCCTCCTCTCAGTCAGTGATGTGACGGCGTCTCCGCACCGCTGAACTCAAAGCTTAGATCTCGAATTCATTACCAGCTGCTCCGAATCAGCACCCTGCAGCCAGATACTACCTGAAAGAGAGCAAGAAATTATGTGAAAGGTTGTGAAAGGAATGAAAGACAATTGAAAGCAATTATATCAGGTGTCAACTGAGCTGCCACATTTAATTCAGTACATCAAAGTGGGTAAATGAACCACAACTACCATTGAAACAAGAGCAGTGTGTCATCAAACAGATATTCAAGAACGGGTACGATATGGCTTTATAAATGTGGCAACATAACACAACAACTCCGCAATTACAGTCACTGCAGTGACTGTTACCTGGTAAAACCTTCTGGTCTCCAAATCAGGTGCCATACATCCTTTATATGTATGTGAGTGTGTGAGAGAGAGAAAGCAAGAGAATAAGAGAGGGAAAAAGAAAGAGAAACGAAACTGCAGCCTGGTTAAGGTGTAGACATCTAGAATCTCACTACTAATCAGATACACACACCAGACCGCAACCGTTTCGCTTCTCAGCGCAAGTGTGTGTGAGCAACTCAAAATTAAACCACAAGACGCTGGGTACAGAAAACACAGTCACACAATGGGTAAAACATTTTCATATTCTAAGCAATCTGGGATAATTTCACACACTTCATCACTGCCACCAAACATGTCACAACAAGCCACTTGCAGAGACAATATCAGCAGTTCTTACCCATGCCGGAGTCACCAGCACAAGTGTTGCTATGTGGTTGCTAAAGCATTTGGATTGGTTGCTGTGTTTATTTGCCAAGTAGGCCTGTAGTGATTATTTGATCTGATCATGAATGTTTAATTACGATTACATTACACTTTTAAATTACAGTCACATATTGCAAACAAATAAAATTTTAACAAATATAAAATTAAAAAAAAGCACAAATGTTGTCCGGACAGTTGATGTGAGCCATTGACTTCTATAGAATTTTTTTCCTACTATGGAAGTCAATGGCTACCGTCAACTGTCTGGCTACCAACATTCTTCAGAATATCTTCTTTTTAGTTCAACAGAAGAAAGAAACTCATACAGGTGTGGAACAACATAAGGGTGAGTAAATGATGACAGAATTGAAATTTTTGTGTGAACTATCCCTTTAATCTTGGTTTAAACTCAATGCTCAAAGGTCGTGCGCGAGACCCCATTTCACGTGGCGGTGTGCACAGCCTTTTTTTTGTAACTTTTTGTGCAACTCTGCTTCCAAAGATGCACGATTTTGAACCGTCACCCAGTTTGAACTTGTCTAAATTAATTGCTTACATTTACAATGAGCCTACAATAGCAGAAATAAGACTTAATTAAAATTAAGGTCCATGTTTAATAAAAATGTTCATGATTTTAAATAAAAATGTTTAATGACATTAAAAAATATTTAAGAGATTGTTGTTTAATTTAGCTGTTCTCAAATCCATATATTTTGTTCTAATGTCACAAGTAATAATCTCAAGGTTTACTGGGTTTTAAGCGATTCTTTGTTTCTTTTGTAGTGTGGGTTAAGTGTAATAAAAACAAACATCGTCATGTGCGTACCTTTCTTCTTCTGACCGCTTCTTCATGATGGTTTAGAGGACAATTACTCCAAATCACCCCCTGTCCTTTCAAAGAAGAGTGCAACAGCGAGCACGTCAAATATAAAAGCAAAGTATACTTAATTTTTTAAGCATACGCGAGGGTCAGTACAGTACGCTTGACGCAAATTTCATCATCGGAAGAGTAGGCGTGTACTGTACACGCACTGCCGGATTTTTGTAACTGTGCATACTTTGTTCATGCAGGTCGCATATGCGCATTCATTTTTTTATTGCAGTAAATATTTTATCCTCCAGGGGGGAACCGTGTCCTGAGAAAGCGTCAATTCACAAAGTAGTAGAAGAAGAAAAAAAAAAAACAAGGCTTTACGCTGTGTGCCAGTCAGCATGTGCACTGCATTGAGTTCATTTTCACTGCGTATTGTGCTTAATTACACTGTTTAACATCATAATAAATTAAATATAGATTAATCTTTATTAAAGCTGTGTTTTGTTGTTTGATTAATATTAATGACACAGACAGCAGCAGGTATTTATAGGCTGCTGTCACAATAAGAATGAATGCACGGATCCAATATAATGATACACATTCAATTTCTTTCTCAGCTATTTACATTCACTTAAGACAGAAACAACTGTGTTAACAAAAATACTTGCCGAGACGNTCACTGACAAGCCACGCAATATCGCGTTCATTATCGAAGGCGATTCATCTGCGATATGAACGCGATATTGCGTGGCTTGTCAGTGATCTACGGCTCTGTCTATTATATGCCGCTCCATTTGAAAGCAGGTGATGCTGATTTAGCGGTAATATATCGTGCAGCCCTAATACACATTCAATTTCTTTCTCAGCTATTTACATTCACTTAAGACAAAAACAACTGTGTTAACAAAAATACTTGCCGAGACGGGTATTTTGAGAATTTTGTGTGTATGTGTCCGTTCTGTGTCCTCTTTTGCTCTGAGTGCGTGCACACAGAAAAAGCATGAGTACCGAATTGAGTTCTCTTTCACCTCTTCTTGTGCTAATCACTCAATTGGCAAAACTTAGAAACACATGCAAATGATAAACTTTCACTCTATGATAGATAAACTTTGCATCTACTCTGCGAATCACATGCATGCCAATCCGTGGGGCCTGTATGAACGGATCATGAATCAACTACTACCTGCTACACCCCATTTTAAAATATATTAAAACAGGTATTTTAAACTGTAACAATATTTCACAATATTACTGTTTTTACTCTACTTTTGATCCAATAAATGCAGCCGTGGTGAGCACAAGAGACTTCCTATAAAAACCTACATTTTACAGACCCAAAACTTTTGAACGGTATAGAGTTCTGGTCAAAAGTTTACATACACCTTGCAGAATCTGCAAAATTGTAATTATTTTAACAAAATAAGAGGGATCATAAAAAAAATGCATATTTTTATTTAGTACTGTCTTGAATAAGATATTTTACATTTAGTCCACACAACAAAATAATAGCTGAATTTATAAAAGTGACATCCAGTGACTGGATGATTTTGAGATCCATCTTTTCACACTGAGGGCAACTGAGGAACTAATAGACAACTACTACAAAAAGTGAAAACATTCATTGATGCTCCAGAAGGCAGCATGACGCATTAAGAGCCGGGGGGTGAAAACTTTTTGAATTTGAAGATCAGTGTAAGTTGTACTTATTTTATCTTCTGGGAAACGTATCTTCTGTAGCTTCTGAAGGGGAGTACTAAATGAAAGTATATGATCTTTAAACAAAATAAGAAAAAATTATTTATCCTGTTTAAAAGTATAACAATGTGTATATTATACAAAACTGTAATTATATAACTATGCAACAACAATACATAAAATGATATGTATAATTTATATAATTTCCCCCAATAATTAAACAATTTGCAGAAAAGACAGTTACTATTCAACTAAATGTTTGAGACATTCTCCTTTGATCTTTATGACATTCATTTAACAACAAGAGAGATTCAACCGAAAAAGGAGACAGTTACACACTCAAGAACCAAAATGAGACCACAAGTTTCAGTGTGAGTGATTTGAAACGGGTGTGGGGAGGGTGTGCGCGCTCAAGGAATGATCATCCACAATCAATGGCTCCTTTATATGACAATATGCTACAATAGTTCAAGGGATCAAAAATCAGAGGGACCCTATTAATCGCCCAAGTTCAACACAAGACCCCACCTCACATACTGAGTCATCACAGTCAAAAACAGCAACACCTAAACAACAAGTGAGCGGCAGCCACAAACAGGAAAAATATCTCTGTTTGTGCTGCTACTCTTAACGGCTTCAACCTTGACTTCCTGGCTTTCTGTGAACATCTCTGTTCTGCCTCTCATGTGCCAGTCGTCTGTGTGAGCTGAACAATTGTTTCTGTGAAATATTCACAAGTCTTTAGAACAATAATGCATTGTAAAGCATTTGACATGCATTACATGATAAAATCTAAAGCCTTGTGACTACCAAGATAATCACCGTCTAGTCAGAGTGCTGCATGCCGCATCTGAGAAGAAGCCAACAGCATGACTCACATTAACCCAACTCTTTAAGCCATGCTAGGAAAGTATACCTGCAATTTTTCAAAGAACTTCACTTCTGAGTCAACGATGGGTTTTCTTTCCTTAAAAGTTTGTCAGACACATGGCATCTTTGACCTTCTATGACTATCTGAGAGCTGCACAGATGCTCATTTTGTATTGAGAGAGTTACAGACGTATTCATGGATCACAAGTCTTGTTGACTCATCAAGGTGTGTGCGAACATCTAGATAAAAGAAAGTAAGTTCATTCTATACTGTGGCAGCAGGAAAGGATGTCTGAGACTATACACGCACATGTACAAGCGTGCGTTCCTACAGTAAGCTATAGTGTGAATGTATGCACTGTTTGAAAGGTCACGACTATCATGTGTCTGAGGGGGGGGAAGCGGAGTTTGCATGATGAAAAGCGAAAAAGTTAGGCCAGTTAACAGAAATGTAAAGTCAGAAGAGAGAGGGTATAACGTTATAACGTATACAGTTCACCTTTGAGTCACCAAGATTCTATGACTTCCAACCTGTGTTAAAGGGATAGTTCACTCAAAAATGAAAATTCAGTCATCATTTACTCATCCTCAATGTATGAATTTCTTTGTTCTGCTGAACACAAAGGAAGATATTTTGAAGAAAGTTTGTAACCAGGTCTCTTTGGGGCACCATTGACTTCCATAGTAGGAAAAAAAATACTACGGAAGTCAATGGTGCCCCAGAACTGTTCAGTTTCCCACATTATCTTCTTTTGTGTTAAACAGCACAAATAAATGTATACAGGTTTGGAACAACCTGAGGGTGAGTAAATGCTGACAGAATTTTCATTTTTTGGGTGAACTAACCCTTTAAAGTATTATTTTTTTCTTTTATTTTTTTCCCTTCCACACAAGAAAAAGTCACACAGGGTTGAAACGACATGAGGATGGGTAAATGATAACAGATTTTTCATTTTTAGGTGAACTATTACTTCAAGGCCATTATCTCCATTTTCATGTTTTAACTACACATTGTCACAAATCCTAATTCAAATCAATAACTGCTGAGTCTTTTTGACAAGTTATTAAAGTTGCACTCAAATGAAAGTTTACCTTATTTTCTAAACGCATGTTATTGATCTTATTGTGAACGATTCGTCCATGCATTTTTGACCTTCTTATAATTTTTTATCAAAATATCACAACTCAAACGTCCAGTGAAACAACAAGACTTCTCTCTGGTGACTTCTCTATTCATTTAGTCAGTTTAAATCCCGCCCCTTTCTTACAAACAACTGCAAGCTTGAATTCAGATCTGCCTCCATCCAATCAACAACCAATGGATTTTACCAAGACCCCGCCTACATTTTTTTTTCATTTCACTCAGATGTACATCATAATCCGGAAGAAAATATCTGTTGCTACTTCCGTTACATTTAGACTTTGAAAAAAACAGTTCATAAGAGTAATTTGTTTATGAATCTGTTCATACTCAGTTTATTGTAGTATTTCAGTCTTTTATACCCTATTTTGTGCCCTACAAACTAACAACTCAAGAAACTTTAGCTTTAGATTTGCATGAAACTCAGATTCTTGCTTGTTTTTGTTTACAAAAACACAATTAAGCAACAATAGTTCATTTTAAACTGTTTAAAACTTTGCATGTTAACCATTAAGGTTGACTTAATTCACCTGAATCATGCAGCTCTCCTGCAGCCTCAGTTTACATTACTGAATTGGCCACACATACACGCATAAACCTACCCACACAAACAAAACCATATACACAAACAAACGCCTACACATATACAATTATACACACAAACACATACCCACACAGATACAGCCATATACACACACCTCCACCTTTCTTCCTGTGCGCTTTGAAACTTTCTGAGAATTGGAAAGCGCAGTATATGTGACCACAGGATGGGTGCATAAGGGGTCACACATCTCAGAGAGTGTGCGTCGTAGTCACAGGAAAGTAGCCGGCACGTATAACGCATATTACTGTACATCCATTTCAAAGACTGGCCTGGCACACTATCCACTATGTGTAAATACTGTTGCGTGCTTTAAATCAGGGCAAAATCGTCACTTTAAATACCAAATGATGCTCAACATTCATATTAAATAGACTTCTTTACTAAAGATCTGCAAAAAAATTGTTGAAACACCTTTGTCACAACACTCATGAATTGAGTGCACCCTTTAGAAAAACTCCAGAAATGCAGATTCTCACAGTGCTCTGGGTGCTGCAACACAGCATCTAACGACACATCTGAAGAGGAAATGAAGGAAAAAGCACCACTTATTTACACATGTAAACAAGAATTCAAGGTGCATGTGTTTGCATCTACAAATCTATGTGTACAGCGACTTACAGGCCTAGATTTTGCATGGTCTGGTGCAATAAAGAAAATCATGAAGAACGTTGGAGTGAAAGCGTGAAGACAATCTCATTCTCAATGATTTAATTTTTCTCACTTCAAGACCAACTTGTGCAAATGAAGTTTCGCAATGCCTCAGGCCTCTTCTCTCATCATCGTGAGCAAGTAGGGGGATGATAACGGTGACTAATCCTGGGTTTCCTCGCACATGAAAAGAAAGCTGCTTTGATGTGGCTGACAATCACAGAATCAAAAATCTCTACGACCAATGAAATTACTCACATTTTAGCGTAAATATCCCAATCAATTGTT
>RJVU01053643.1:2128092-2145515 GCA_003731715.1 Anabarilius grahami | reverse complement strand
TGAACAAATTCACCTCATTTAATCACCAAAACCACTTTAATCTCTTTAATTGATATTGCAGCCAGAAAAAAAAACTTTTATGATCAGATTTTAAGGTGGATTTAGTGCACAAGAAATTACTTTAGGTCTGGTCTGTGTAGGTTAAGAATAAACTTTACATTCAAATGACTGAAAGCGAAACTTACAACAGCTCAAAACTAAAACTGCATTTTGCAAATTATATTTCACTTTATCTTTTCCTGTCTCCAACACCTCTGACCTGCTGGCCTTGTGCTGAACTTGAATAGCAACAGACTACTGATAATTTAATTAATTATTTAATCAAGAGAGGTCAACCATGACAGGACTGAGAATCCACAATCTGACTTTCATTCAGAAAGGGCTGCTGGGTTCTTTGAGTGCTGTTATGCAACTGTATTAACCACAAGCAAGCTGAGTCACTCTATTCCAGATGCACTTAAACTAACCAACCAACCCAAGGCCTTTAATGGAGGTCATTCTACAGCAGATGATATGAATGGCCCAGTGAGAGCATAAAAAGGCTGTCAGAATTGGTTGCAAATGAGTGACATCTTTGAGTCGAAATGAAATGAAAACTAACCCTTATCTATATTATACACTCTGTCAGTTTAAATCTAGACTAAAAACGCATCTCTTTAACCTGGCATACACATAACACATTATCAATTTAAATTTTCACATCCGTTAAAGGATCGGTAGGCTGCATAAATTAGGTCAGCCGGATTCAAGAACACTTCCTATAACTACAGATGTACTCGTTACATCAGATGAAGAATGGCATCTATGCTAATATTAGTCTTTGTGTTTATCCCGAGGTCTACCATAGTCAGCCGGATCCAGACTCCAAGACATGACCACAACGCACCCCTGAAATGTCATCTAGATTGTGTCAACTATCCCCTGTGAAGGCCTCACCGACACGACAGCCAGTGGAACGGATCCTCAACAAAACCATTTCCATACCGGCGTGATGAATCAATATTCAACCAGATGGAACTGGATTAAATATTTTGACTGTTACGATCCCAATCTGACTTCTGACCTGTAATGAATCATAATCATGCACTGTTCGTTGTTGGCCAGAGGAGAACTGGCCCCCTGAACTGAGCCTGACTCTCCCAAGGTTTTTTTCCCTCCATTTTTGTCACCTGTTGGTGTTTGGGTTCCTTGCTGCTGTTGTCTCTGGCTTGCTTAGTTGGGGACACTTGATATTTAACAATGTTTTTGATCTGCCTGCACTGACGCCATTGTATGCAAACTGAACTGAACCACTGTTTTCTCCAGAGCTGCTGTATGAATGAACTAAATTAATAACTAAAGATTTTTTACAAAGGAATAAATCAATACCTAACTGACTTAAGCTGGACAATTACACTGCTTTCTTCTGGAGCTGCTGTGCAGCCAAAATTATTTTCCTGTTATCATTGTAAAGCTGCTTTGACACAATCTGCATTGTAAAAGCGCTATATAAATAAAGGTGACTTGACCAGAGTATGTTATTTTTGCATGTTTCAATTGTGCCTACACTTTTTCATACTTTATGAATACATTTTAGTACAGAAGTTATCGGAGAATCATGTATTTCCATGAAAACATTCACGCACAAATTTGCGCATACTGAAGGCACAACAGCTTTAATACTTTTCACTTCTTTAGTTTTCTCTGCATACAAGCTGAAATAAAATAATTTTAACATCAAAAACAACACTTCATCTTTAACAAGTTCACATTTTTTCACAGCAGGAGAGCATCACCGCAGGTGTGCCAGACACAGACGCTTTGAAGCCTAATATACTCTCAGTCTAAAAAATGTCAGTCTATATCAAGTCTTTTTGGTTATATCAATCCTAAAGAGCTTGATTTATAAAATCTTTCAAGTTAATGCAGTTTAATTAATTAATAATAAATTCATAATTAAATGCCCTGAATAAAAATTATATTTCTATGATACCTAAGATCCATGAATTGACATCTACCACCACACTGCAGCCTGAATGTGTCATGAAGATGTTTAGAAGACAAAGATAAGGGGAACAAATCTAATACTAACTTAAATGTTGCTGAATGATAAAACGCCTTTTGTGGCTCTCAAAGGACACTGTGAATTAAACAAGCTCTGGAGAAAATCTCTTCTCCAATGAAGTTGGTGAGACTTCACCACCAGCTTGGATACTGGATGAAAGGGAAGCGGGGAAATAATCTCACAAAATAATGGGCTTTCTGGCTTGTCAGGCACAGAAATGCATCACAGCTGTTACAGACCTCGTTTAACAACAAAAAAAAGATACTTAATTTCAAAAAAGGCGTAAAACAAATAACAAAATTCCTTCGCCCCCTTCTCCTAAAATCAGCGCTAGCAGCTCGAGCTAACGCTGTCGTTTGAGAAGGGCCTAGCGCGCGCATCCACAACACTCTTCCAAACTCCTTCGCGTCCACCCCAAAAATGAGGGAAAATACTGGTATACAGCGCAGTTGGCTCAGACTATACTGTCACAACAGTTAGAAAAGGAGCAAAGGGTGTGCGGCAACTCACTGGCAAAGAGTAACTTTTTTGGGAAAGCGACGCAAAGAAAGGGTTAAACAGAAGGAAACATTGGTTGGTCGGGACGGCAGGCGTGCAGGCCGTTCGGCTAGCAGAGCTAACAGCCCGAGTGCACGCACATACAGCTGCGTGCAGTGGACTACCGCGACTGCAAGGTCCTGCTTTTGCAAAATGATTCAATGCGATTGCAAAAGCCCCGTCAAGATGATTTTAATCGACCCACTTTATAAAGCGCATGCAGCGGCAATTGGACTGTTTAACCCCATTGCTCATAGCAAGCTAACATCCTCGTCGTGTACGACTTTCACTTTTTTACACCCCCAAACCGCCCAGATTTGTACTCCTTCAGAGATTTTTCTCATTCATACCGAGATGCCCTCGCGGTTTGCGAGCAGTTAGTTGCAGGAGACTGTAAATGCATTCGTATGCAAAACAGATTTTGGCAAGAAAACAACAACATTTCTGACGATTCCTTTTCTTTCTGAACAAAACCCCTGCAAACCGACAGGTAAAAATAAGTCGTGCCGTGCATTGCTCGTCACGTTGACAGCATCATACCTTGACAGATGTTCGAGGGATGGTTTCTATGCATGCGACAAACAACTGTCATCGCTGTAAATAAACGTAAAAGCAGAAATTAACTTGTAGAGAAGAGTACTCACCCGAGACGCGAGCGCCCTCTCCCTCATAGCGTGCACCTCAAGTTGTGTAAGGATCGGATAAAACACAAAAAACCCGATTTGCTTCAGATAAACTATTCCTCGGCGGACACCGTGAGTTTTTACGAACAGCGCGCAGTCGCATGCACGCGCAGGCGAACTATGGTGAACCTCTCTGGCTTGCTTCTAGACGGTCCGAGCCCACCGCTGTTCTGCTTTACAAGCCATCGCTACGTGGCTGGCCTAGGTCTCGCGCATCAACCATCCTCCGAGTTCATCCGAGGCGCTCGAGCCGCCGCTGTCTGCACTGGAGAAAGCGCGCGTGGCGTCTGTTTTTTTTTTCTTCGCGTCCTCAAACAGCAAAACCAGACAGCGTTCAGTGCGCGCGCCCGCCTTCCTCCCTGCGGTGAAGCACATCGATAAAAGTGACTTCTTCGCTTGGTGGAGCGTCTCTTAAACTAAATGAGAAAACGCAGCTACAAGTTTAACACTGGGAAAGCACCAACAATTTTTGAGGACTTTATTAAGCTGGTCTTGGTCTTTAACATCAGATTGTTCCAGGCCTGTTGTGAACTAAGAAGTCAGTAGTAGCCTACAGATGAAAAAAAAGAAAGAAAGAAAAGTATTTAGAGCTATGACCTTTTTAGAGGCTTTACTTTGTTGTGCTATTTAGGCACTCAAATGTTTTTTATATTATGTTTTATAGCATGGTTACTTTCTGTAGCTCAAACTGTAGAGCATGGCTTGGGTTCAATGGGTTCAGTTCCCAGAGAATGTACTCATGCAATGTATAATTGTCAGTTGCTTTCGATAAAATCATCTGTCAAATCCATAAATCTTCTAATCCTTAATTTGTAATTGATGTAATATTTGTCAGAGATACAACTATTTGAAAATCTGGAATCCTTTAGCAATGCATATCCACTCACAAAAATACATTTTTGATATATTTACGGTAGGAAATTAACAAAATATCTTCATGGAACATGATCTTTACTTAATATCCTAATGATTTTTGGCATAAAAGAAACATCTTTAATTTTGACCCATTCAATGTATTGTTGGCTATTGCTACAAATATACCTGTGCGAACTATGACTGGTTTTGTGGTCCAGGGTCACATATTTCCAATGTTCTGTGGGTGTTTTTGGCATTCTGCAACTGTTTCACTGTAGCATCTGCTGCACTAACACCTGCCCAGTGATGACATATGATGACCTCAGCTAAACATTTGAAATGATCTCTTGTCATCATCTGCTTTCCTTCCATAAAGATGACTAACAAACTGGTCTGACAGCGCAGCTGCTGTTTTCATTTACATCACTGTGCTGATAGAGATCAGCACTAATGGGAAGAGGCTCATTTCGACTCAGAGTCAGAGTAGAGGTTCTCAGCCCTGGTCCTCGAGGTCCACTTACATGCAGAGTTTCCTCCAACCCTAATCAAACACAACTGAACAAGCTAATCAAGGCCTTCAGGATTACTAGAAAGTTATAGGCAGTTGAGTTTGATCAGGGTTGGAGCTAAACTCTGCAGGACAGTGGACCTCGAGTTGAGAACCACCGGGTCAGAGTGACTCTCATAGCTATGTCATCGCATTATTGAATGTGACCACAGGAGGATGGGTGGAATTGATGATATTTGAGTATATTAAAACATTTAAATTCTCTAAATAGTGCCCTCTGGTTGGTATAAAACAAGTTTATAGCAAATTAATTGTTCAACAAAAGTGAATTATGAGGATTTACATTAGTTTATTCAAACTCCAAATAATTTGGCTTGTCTTAGATGAAAATTTGTCTTGTAAGTGGCCACAAAGTGTTTTGACAAGTGTAAAACAGGAAAGAAACATCGACATCCTGTGTGTGAAGACTGCTGTGTAAAGTCTAAAATAGTAAATACTATGATTTCCACATCTCACTCTCTTCACTTTCCCCTCATAATATACAATATTTATGCAGTACATAATGACACAATTACATATTCCTGCACTGAAGTTTGTTGTAAAGCTCTCTTAAAATTAATTTAACATGGGAGATTGTGTTGTAGTATTTTTGATTTGAAACCAAAAGCTTCTTCTACCCAGTTGAAGCATATATCTGTGTTTATGATGTTGCAGAGATTTGTAGTTTCCAGGCAAGAGAGGAAGAAATAAGTGGGAAGAGAGAGAGAAAAAAAAATGCTCAGTCAGCAACAGATTGTGTGTAATCAAAATGCACAGAAAATTTCTCGAAAAGAAGCAAGCTTATGTAAGCTGCTGCTTTAAGCTTGAGCCTAATGGTTAGAGAGTCGGACTTGAGTCTCAGTACCAGCAGGAAATGTAGATGGGGGGGAGTGAATGAACAGCACTCTCTTTCACTCTCATTACCCACAACTGAGGTGCCCTTGAGCACTAAACCCCAATCACTCCCTGGACGCCGCAGAAAAAAATGGCTGCCCACTGCTCCAGGTGTGTGTGCACTAGGATGGGTGAAATACAGAGCACAAATTCTGAGTATGGGACATCATACTTGGCTATGCATCACATCACTTTCACTTTGTAGAAAAAAAAAAAAAAATGTGTATATGTTTTTATTCCAAATAAAGAAAATCTGTATGTCAGAATAACTAAAAAATTTTTTACAACTCTGACATACAGGTTACTTGAATTAAACTCAATGTGGAATGTCATTTCTTTATATATTTTATGGTCTCTTAAAGGGATAGTTCACCCAAAAGTGAAAATTCTGTCATCATTTACTCTCCCTCAAGTTGTTCCAATCCTGTATGAATTTCTTAGTTCTGCTGAACACTAAGGAAGATATTTGGAATAATGTTTGTAAACAAGCAGATCTCACACCCCATTGACTAGACTGACATAGTAAGGAAAAAAATACTGAGAATGATGAGAAGGCATGTATGAGAAGGCATATGACTTCAGATTTGAAAGCACTGATGCCCTCTAGTGGACACTAAAAGACATATTTGCCAAGTCTAAAGGCCTAGAGTAGACCTTAAAATGTAGCTTACATAGTTAACTAGAACATTACATCTACAAAGAATCAGGTATACTCTAAAGACTTTAGAGTATAATTTTCATTATAGGAAAAGATCTGGGGCTGTATGTATAAAACCTTTCAAAAATGCTCTTAAGAATAGGCTTAAGTTTTTGACTTAAAGTTAGGGTAAGCAATTTTGGAGAGGCTAGCAATGGCAAGCTATCTTTGAAAGCATAAGATCCCACCCTCCCTTCAGAAATGTAAAAATCCAAGTCTGAGGACGTGAACAGATCCTGGTAGAATGTCACGGGTTGCCAACATGACGTTAACACTGCATAAGCTTGTTGTTTTGTTTCAGGAGGAACTGAACCAAGAAAACCATTTAAGAAAAGTAACTGTTAGTTTGCAAAGTAATAAAGAAGTTACAGTATTTTATACCTTACGAAGAATTCATTATTACTTTCATTTCTGCAGTTAAAGCACTGATTTGTAGAGTGGGAGAAGTTGTCAAATTTCTTTCTAGGTCAGATACAAAAAGAATACCCTAATTATCAAGCTTGTATCATTTTACCAACTCCCTGTCATCATATACTGAAACTCCAATAAATATTTATATCTTCATTGTAAAGTGTGTGGTCCCCTCCTTTCTGCTGCCATCTTTAGGCCTGGTTTCACAGACAGGGTTTAGATTAAGCCAGGACTAGGCCTTAGTTTAATTAGGACATTTAGTAGCTTTTAAACGTGCCCTAGAAAAAGAAGAAGAAGAAAAAGGAAAAAAAACATCACTAGTGTGCATCTCGAGACAAAACAATGGGACTGACACTGACAATGGCAAACTGCTTTCAGTTAAAACAGCTCAAACATGCGTTTTAGTTGTGGACTAGGTTTAAGCCTTGTCTGTGAAACCGGGGATTAAATCATTTAGGAGCCGAGACCTAGATATAGGAACCTCTATGAATTACAATCCTAGTATTAAGACTAAAATTGCGTCATTCGTAGTATTTTGACACAATTAAGACTACATTATTACTTTGAGCAGCTTTATACATATGTCCCCAGGTTCCCTTTGGTTTCTTTTCCTCAGAATTGTGATTATTAATTTGTCTTTTTTTTCTATATGCTCCACACTGGATAGCACCATTGGGTTGAGTTCTGAGGGTTTGAGGAGGGAGCAAGGGCATAGATTTGGTTTGAACATTGGGGGTGTTAAACGTTGGTATGTTGCCTGTTCTTTTTTTTTTTTAATTAAAAATAAAATAATAATAATCTGTTCTATGTGTAGTGTTATTGGATAATTAATTTCTTCTTTTCTATCCTTCTACAAGCATTTATGATCAACAGATAGTTTCATTAAAATGAACACATGCTTTAACTGATTACAAATTCAACATATCAAATATGAAAGGGAACATTATTTTGAGCTTATACACCTCATAATTATACACTGCTCCGGGTGTGTGTTCACGGTGTGTGTGTTCACTGCTGTGTGTGTGCACTTGGATGGGTTAAATGCAGAGCACAAATTCCGAGTATGGGTCACCATACTTGGCCACATGTCACTTCACTAACATAACAGAGATTTTAAAAAGAAAGAAATTATGTTAAGTATTGAAACCTAAGCGATTCGCTTTTTTATTGAGTGAGCCACGTTCATTCAGGCAATTCGTTCAAAAGTCATATTAATTTAGGAAGAAAACAAAAAACGAGGTGAATAATTTTGTCATTGATAATTACAGACACCACTGAAAAATGAACTAACATGATAATAGACGGCTGTTTTGGTAACTTGTTATATTGATAGTTATGGCTAAATAAATTGCAATGGATAAGCTAGCTAAAATTGTGGAGTGTACTTAGCTATTACACAATATGTCCATACCGCCTTCTCAATACATGTTTTGTTCTGTTTAACGTCCCTCTTTGACCAGCAGTTTAATGTAATCTGCTGGGCAGCAGTTCTCTTCATTTTTGGTGCTACCCTTGCTCTCCCGTTCAAACAACACGTTGTTTTGGTTGTTTTGATCTACTGTGATTTTCATGTTGGACCCCCGACCCCCCCCATTTCCTGTGGGGTTTTTTTGTATTGTCATTTTGACTTCCTGTGTCTATTAAATAAAAATAATTTCTCTCTCATTATAGTTTCTCATTCCTAGATAAGAACATTAACAAGAACAATTAAGACAGACAAAAATACTGAGTTTCATTTGAACTGAGGCACATTCAACTGCATTTTGGTTTAATATAAATGAATCATTGTTTATTGATTATTTTATCAATTCGCCACTTGTGGAATACAAGGGCATTCCTTCTGCCACATACATACAATAACAAAACATATTCAAACCAAAAAACAACACAGTCAGTCCTGCAAGAGCAGAGAGAGATTGATGTCAATCATCCAGCAGCATGACACACATTGACAGTGCAGTCTGTCTGTCTTACTGCTCATGAATGTACAATTTAATTTAGCTTTGAATGGTATTTAGATCAAATTCTGCTGATGGAGAATTTAATCCGAAAGGCTTATGGGTTTCAAACAGAATCAACTCACATTTAGCAGATATTTCAAATGCAAATACATATGCACCGGCAGCACATTTGCATACACACAGACTCTTCCCAATTGCTGTAACCACCTTGTGGCAGTCCATACTTTCAGGAATAGAGCAAGAAAAACACAAGTTGTTTTCGCCTCTATAAAGTTTGCCTATAGGCTGATCAGATAGTTGCATGGGTTCTACAGACATCATCTTTTCCAAAAGTAGCCAAAATTAGAACAAAAAAAGTGAAGCGAGTGTGTGTGTGTGTCTCTCTAGATTCCCTGTCACTGTGGTAACTGAAGGAGCGTCCCCTGTCCAGCCGGGAGGTAGGTAACATTGCGAGAGCGGCTGAGCTGGAAGGCAATGTCCTCGGCTGCCTCCAGCTTTCTCAGCTCCACCAGGCCGTCACCAGCTACTGCCAGAGAATCGGCGATCAACAGTGCAGCCTGAGAGTCTCCTTCCGCTGATATAATGGCTGCCTGCTTCTGCTGTTCTGCCTGAGAGACAATTACAGAGACAATGTTACATTACCTGTTGCTTATGGGACAAATACAAATGTATTTTTCAATTTTACATGAACATTTTTTACTTTTAATAATTAATTTCACCTTATAATAAATAAATAAATATATAGATAAAATAAAAAAAATACACTAAGTTCACAAGTTTGGAGTCAGTAAGATATTTTTCAACAAGGATGCACTGAATTGATCAAGTGACATTTATAATGTAAAAGATGTGTTAAATAAATGCTCTTTTTGAACTTTTTATTCAAAGAATCCTAAAAAAAAAAAAAAGATGTTTTATGCTTTCTACAAAAATATTAGCAGCAACTGTTTTCAACATTGATAATAATGTTTCTTCAGCACCAAATCATCACATTAGAATGATTTCAGAAGGATCATGTGACGTAATTGCAGATTGTTTTTACTGTATTTTTGATCAAATAAATTCAGTCTTCGTGAGGATAAGAGATCATTAAACCTTACCAACCCCAAACTATTGAACGGTAGTGTAGATTTAAAATTAGAAAAAATACAATGGAATTATTTCGCTATTATCTAATGCAAGGAATATTCCATATATGTTGTCACATTGTTCTGAGGGGGAAAAATTTTAACATTTTGCACAAAGCAAGATGCAAATTTTATTTAGCAGGTGATGTGTGTTGATTGTGCGCATCACTTAAAACAGTGAGAGTAATTTACGTAAATACCTAATAGGTTTGGTTTCAAACTAGGGAGTAACTCCGTTACAATTACTAATCAAAGACAATTTTACTCTCATTGGGCAAATGTTATTTTCGGACCATGCACAGCACCATTCTTACCTTTTCTACAACAAACCTGGCCCTCTCAGCCTCCTGCTGTGCAACCTGCTTCATCTCAACAGCCTCAGTGAACTCCTTGCCAAACGTCAGATGTGTCTGAGGGGAGAGACACATAAGGGTGAGACACTGAAGGGGAGAGAAACTGAAACATGAACAAAGGGGAAAACAAAACAAAAAAATTCTTTACCAGAGAGACGTCATCTAGAATGAGACCGAAGGTGGATGCTCTTTCATTCAGATCTTCACTGACCTGCCTGGACACCAGCTCTCTCTGAGTGATGAGCTCACCGGCATCAAAACGGGCCTGTGGAGACATAAATACACATTAAAATGCCATTTTATCTTTTCCAGGTTTTAGTTTTATCTTTTGTTCTGTAGATGTTACCAACATCCAGCCCTATACACATTACCATCCAAAGTTTTGGGGTTGTTAAAAATTTAACCAATGAGGTTCATTCTTGTGTGTTACACAGCACATTTGAGCTTCCAGAAGAGGTTTGTTCTTGTGCGTTATTCACGTTCAGTTGAGTTTCGGCTTATGTTCGCTGATAAATGTTTATATGCAAGTAAAAGCCTAAATTAAATCTGTTCATCATAAAAAGTGATTGAGTCTCTTCAGAAAATTTGGACTAGACCGCTTGATTCATATGGATTAGTTTTACGATCTCTTTATGAACTTTTTGAAGTGTCAAAAGTGGTCGTTGAAAAGCCAGTCAATGGAGGAACAGACATCTCTCAGATTTCATCAAAAATATCTTAATTTGTGTTCTGAAGATGAACGAAAGTCCTACGGGTGTGGAACGACATGAGGGTGAGTAATTAATGACATTGTTTCATTTTTGGGTGAACTAACCCTTTAAAAATGTTTTTGAAAGAAGTATTTAGTGCTCACAAAGGCTGCATTTATTTGATCAAAAATACAGTAAAACAGTAATATTGTAAAATATTACAATTAAAAAAAAAAACCGTTTTCTATTTTAATTTATTTTTAAATGTAATTAATTCCTGTGATGCAAAGCTGAATTTTTCAGCATCATTACTCCAATCTTCAGTGTCACATGAGCCTTCAGAAATCATTCTAATATGATGATTTGATGCTCAAACATGAATATATATTATCAAATATAAAACATGTATTACTGATTACAGAGCCGTACAGCTCTGATAAGCTGTGCATAAAATAATCGCAGACTTTGCCAAAAAGCGTGCTCCCAGGTGAAAAAAAAAAGTACATTTCTATAATATACTTAAAGTGCTCTATTTTCGCACACTAATTTTGTACTTAATATACTAAAAATTCTTCTTTAGTACTTCTTAAGATCATATTAAGTACATCTAAGTGCACTCAACTGTGCTATTTTGAGACACCATGAAATATGAACTAAAATGTGCTTTTAATATACTATCTCTGTAATTAAAAAATGTATTTAGATACCACTTATAGTACATTTGAACCCATAGTGTATTACAAGTGGTAGCTAAATATATTTTTGTAACATTACAAATGTCTTTACTATCACTTTTGATCAATTTAGTGCACATTTTTTCATAATGTTATGCCTGATACTCACCACTACAGCCTTCAGAACCTCAGTAGTGATGGAGGGCAGCACTCTCTCATCATAGTCCTCTCCAATACTCATGAAAATCCGTGGCAGCTGTCCAGCAACTGGTCGGAACAGGATTCTTAGTGTGATGTTCACATTCTGCAAATCTGAGAGGGACAAAGACAGCCAGTTTCCAAAGTTTTATTAGTACAGCAGAAAAGCAAGAAACCTCAACATATTGTGATGCAGAGAGAGATAGTGTGAGATAAACACTAAAGAATAGACAGAGCAGACATTAAAATATAGAACACATAAAGAACAGCAGTCAGACAGAAACTCTAGGAGAAGGGCATGATGTACCTTTGCTACCAGTGATGACAGGCACATTACGTGGACGGGACCTGCAGTCAAAGATGATTGGCTTCTGCACCCAGGGTATAAGGAAGTGTGTGCCCTCTCCAACAACATCATCCTGGACACCTCGAAACCTGTCGAAGATGACAGCCCTGTGTCCCGCATCCACTGCAATGAAAAAACCCAGAGTGTTAAACAAAACATCTTCAAATTTAAATTAAAACACTTAGTTTGATATAATAATTGTGTATACTCAATACAGGTTATGTCGCTGTGTCATTAGGTACATTACAAAGAACTACTGTGGTTGAGCACCACTGAACTTGCCATTGTATAGAGCAGAGTTGACTACACCTCCTCCAATAGCCAAGGCCAATCCCAGCTTTCCAATGGACTCAAAGAGTTTCGCCATGGCAACAATGTGACAGTCCTGATGAGAGAAACATATTCATCTTAATCATCGCATCATGGATCACCACTAATGGATGTAAAAGCCCTCGAATAATCAAAACATCAGGTCCGGATAGCCTCGACTCTTCAGCAGTGACAAGACATGAATGAAACGTGCTAACCTGCTCTCACTTTGAGTGGGTCAGACATGGCCAGCGAAAAGCATTGGCAAAACAACCTTACAATTATAAAACACTCCAGGTAAACTGGTATTCGTTAATACAATAACTTATACGAGGAATATCAACGGGGATTAAAATACTTCTGCTGTAGTGAACTTTAATTAATTAGCCAGCTAGGCGCTAATGGTGCAACTGACATGTAACGTTAATCATCATGTCCTGCTGCCAACCTTCCCACAAAGATAAACCCATCATGCTCGTTTCCCTTTCTGTGGTCACATTATAACTATTGGCGTTTTGTAAATACAATTAAAACACAAAATCCATATTAAAACATCGCTAATCTCTTACAACGTGACTACTCACCCACTAACGCTGTTAGATCACAGTGACCTCCACCAGAGCCTGCGCAAGAAACACATGAAAAGGTGGCGTTTGAGCATGCGCAGAATCTTCAACATAGACTTCTCTGATTGGAGAGAGGGACACGGAAGACAACGCCCGCCCCCGTGAGTAACAATAACTGTTATTGGTGTACATCTGCTCGTTGATTTAGAATGAGGACTCATAGTGGGTGTTTCTTCCACTGTGGGATCTTTTGTTGACTTTTTAAAATTAAACTCCACTTTTCATTTATTGTAGTATCTGTACTCTGTTTCAATTGATCTGTAATTGTTTGTGGTTTTGTAATGTTTACTCTTCTTCTGCAGGTATATACTTAAGTGTTGCCAGACAGAAAATAAACAAACAAACAAATAAATAATCACAGTCCACTGCATACGGAAAGTGAGCTAACATTACTAATTATTCCCATTGTACAACTTGTAGCTCAGACCCTTAACCACTAGGGGCAGTCGTGGCCTAATGGATAGAGAGTCGGACTTGTAACCCAAAGGTCATGGGTTCGAGTCTCAGGTCCGGCAGGGATTGTCGGTGAGGGGAGTGAATGTCCAGCGCTCTCCCCACCCTCAACACCACGACTGAGGTGAGACCCTTGAGCAAGGCACCGTACCCCCAACTGCTCCCCGGGCGCCGCAGCAATGGCTGCCCACTGCTCCGGGTGTGTGTTCACGGTGTGTGTGTTCACTGCTGTGTGTGTGCACTTGGATGGGTTAAATGCAGAGCACAAATTCCGAGTATGGGTCACCATACTTGGCCTGCCACATGTCACATGTCTTTAGTCTATAACCAGAGCTGGGTTGTAATGGATTACATGTAATCTGGATTACGTAATCAGATTACAAAAATCAAGTACTTGTAATTAGAGTAAACTACTTTTTAAAATACTCGTAACTGTAAGACTACAGTTACTTTTTTATGGATTACATGATTACATATTATTTACACAATGGCAGTAAGGTGTTCACAATTCATTGATTCTCCTAATATTTAATTTTTTTAACGCTTATATTTTTTTTCATAATAAACCTGCCGCTTATATACGTTCATGATTCTTCGAGTTTTTCCGGCGGTGAGGGGGAAATATAGATGAATATATATGAAATATAGATGGGTCAATGACGTGACGCACATTTTTTTGTGTCCATAAATTACATTTAAAAGGGTTAAAATTTCAAAATAAATTAGCAAATTACTTGCATACATTCTCTTTTTTGAGGACCAAGTCTGTTTTCATTCATTTTGAGAGAATAGTTGGAGGATGATTGCAAAAATGTCAATGTGGTGTAACCGTAGAAACTTCGTACCAAATAATTGATCTTGTTTAAAAAAGGTGAAATTAAAAAAACACTTGAAATAGGTTCCAAATATAGGTTAGTTTATATTACATCTTTAATCAGCTTCATAAACTAGGGATATTTGACTAAATTGGCCCCTATAACAGAAAGGCTTGTAATAGGAGTAAAATGGTGTAACCGGTTACACCATTTGACAGGCATTATCATGGACACCTATTTAAGCACATGGCCTTGGAGGGAATATTTTAAAAAGTTAATACTCATGTCACATGGTCTTCTTGCACAATTTGAACAAAATTGCTCCTTGAATGGTGGTTACGCCACCTTGACACTTCAGAAATTTGATTTGACTCACATGATTCCCCAAATTAATAATAACATCCAGAACAATGTTGTTCCATTTACTTTTATTTTCTGAGAATTTCTTTATTGAGAATTTCACCTTTTTTAAACAAGATGAATTATTTGGTACAGTTTTTACGGTTACACCACATTGATGCTTTTGCAATCATCCCCCAAATATTCTCTCAAAATTAATTAAAATCAGACAATTTTCGACTTTGTCCTCAAAAAAGAGAATGTATACAAGTAATTTGCAAATGTAATTCAAAATTTTAACCCTTTTAAATTTAACTAAACCATATAGACAAAAAAATAGTGTCACGTCATTGACTCATATATGAAATAACAATAATATATATGGATGAAATATTTGATGTAGCAGTGATATTGCTGTGAATTTCATGTTTTTCAATATTTGTTTGTAGTATTTGTTTTCTAAATGTACTTAATTTTAAGTAAATATGTTTTAAAATCATAAGGTGTGATTTTGTTTTATTCAGTGTTCCAATCAGCAAACACTAACAGGTACATTAGTGTTAGTATTTTGAAGTATTAACTGTCCATGCATTGCACTTTAAAAAGAATCTGTCGAGGCTCTTGTTGGTGAATAGAATGTATATTTTTTGGAATATATATTTTTTCTTTGTATCTGTCAAAATAGTACAAGATTATCCTACAATATATGTGACATCAAATAAGGGTTAGCACAAAAGTAATCTAAATGTAATCCAAAAGTAGTCAGATTACATTACCAAAAATGTGTAATCTAAGAGGTAATATTACTGAATACAAATTTTGTCATGTAGTTTGTAATCAGTAACTGATTACAATTCATAAGTAATCTACCCAGCTCTGGCTATCACAACATCCATAAAACAGGAAGTTGTTTTCTCATAAAGTTTAAATGGCCCTGTAATAGTAAATTATATCCTAGTGTACTTTTGTTGATCGCAGTTTTACAAAGCGAATCCCCAAGTTAGTTGGATGAATAAAAATAAATGAAACTATAAAATACCTGCTGAAATGTGCTACATGTAGATACATCCATAGACATCCAATACGTGTTAGATTAATATGGATACAGCTACAGTAAGCCACGTGACGCTGTGACTCCTGCTGCTCCGGGAAATCGCAGCTCTTTGAGCCTGGATGACACACCTTCCCACCAGTTATTATCACAAACCATTGCGCAGCATTCATACAGTTGACTTAAACTGACGGATCCAACCTCGGACTGCCAGTTTTGAGGACATATTCTTCTGAAACTGTAAGTCTCGTTTATTTAGCTATATTTGGAAGACGAATGGCGATAACTCTGAGGATACATTACATTAGGACAGCTACAACTTTTGAATGATGTTGCTTAGTTGCGAATGAAGATCTTAAGGGTGGAGGACGATGCAACTTTAATGTAAAGCAACGCAGCACAGTCTGCCTTCATTAGCAAAACACTGACCATGCCTTTTTTATTGCGGAAGACTGTCGTAGTCTGTTTGGATTTAAAATGCACATAAAGTAATCTTGATATCTGCATCAAATAGACTAAACATTAGTTTGACGTCGATAATCACATGCTTTTACTAATCTATCGTGGTATCAGAGCCTCAGACAATTCTTTTTTTAAGTTTTTAATATCGAGGGTTAATGTAATTCTTTAATTTCCGCGTTCATCCTCAGTGTTTCACGATTGGTCCACCTTGAACATAGACAGCCCTCCTCCTGACGCCACATGCGGGGGATTTAACTGATTGACGACAAATGGGTTTGTTTTCGGGTGGTGGCTGTGGTGAAATGTGGCCGTGGTGAAATGTGGCCTTGTACGTACAACATCTAATAAACACACAAACAAATAATAATAATACAAATATGTACCAGGGATTACCTACATGAAAGAAATTACCATGCTTTGTTTCTTTACTAAATGCAGCCATACTTTATACTCCATAAATCATCTACCTATGATGTTTTAATAGTTTCTAATGTTAATTTGGTCACTTTTGTCACATCACCTGACACCCACCCACTTTTAAAAGAGCTGCTATGCCACACCCCTGGGTGAGGGTCAAACTAAATATGTACTGTCTATAACTATGCAGACTTTATAACTAAAGTCACATCTAGCAGTTTTGCAATAGTAGGCATATACGTTTGTTTGCATTACATTTATTACAATTAACATCAGATTTCAAAAGTAAGAAATGAAACACTTCAGTATGACTGAATTAAAGGGATAGTTTACCCAAAAATTTAAATTTGATGTTTATCTGCTTACCCCCAGCACATCCAAGATGTAGGGGACTTTGTTTCTTCAGTAGAACACAAATGATGATTTTTAACTGCAACCATTGCCGTCTGTCAGTCAAATAATGAGAGTGAATGGGAACTTGAACAATAAGAGTCGAAAACACTTGCATAGACAAATCCAAATTAAACCCTGCGGCTCGTGACGACACATTGATGTCCTAAGACACGAAACGATCAGTTTGTGCGAGAAACCGAACAGTATTTATATCATTTTTTACCTTTAAAACACCACTATGTCCAACTGCATTCAGCACTCGCTTAGTGAGGTCTGATCGCGCTCTGACAACGGCAGTGATGTCTCGCCCGTATACTTCAATGAGTGCTAGACATCACTGCCATTGTCAGAGCACGATCAGACCTCACTAAACGAGTGCTGAACGCAGTTGGACATAGTGGCGTTTTAGAGGTAAAAAATGATATAAATACTGTCGTTTCGTGTCTTAGGACATCAATGTGTCGTCACGAGCCGCAGGGTTTAATTTGGATTTGTCTATGCAAGTGTTTTCGACTCTTATTGTTCAAGTTCCCATTCACTCT
>RJVU01053643.1:2100594-2127424 GCA_003731715.1 Anabarilius grahami | reverse complement strand
GACATCGACAGCGCATTAATTTTAAAAGAGGAACAGAGGACCGCCATCAAGGCATTTGTCGGTGGGAAAGATGTCTTTGCTAGCCTGACGTGGTCATGCTTAATTTGTGTGCAGTTGAGTTCTGTTGACAACTATGCGTCGCACAACACACGTCACTTACTCTGTAGCTCTGATTGGTTGTAGGTCTATCCAATTGAGGTCTTTCCTGGATCGGTTGAAATACGCCCCCATAATCAAAGCCCAATGGAGCAGTATCAGACTCATATTCGAACTAGAATTGAGTATGACCACGTCAGGCTAGTTGTTTCGTGTCTTAGGACATCAATGTGTCGTCACGAGCCGCAGGGTTTAATTTGGATTTGTCTATGCAAGTGTTTTCGACTCTTATTGTTCAAGTTCCCATTCACTCTTATTATTTGACTGACAGACGGCAGCGGTTGCAGTTAAAAATCATCATTTGTGTTCTACTGAAGAAACAAAGTCACCTACATCTTGGATGTGCTGGGGGTAAGCAGATAAGCATCAAATTTTCATTTTTGGGTAAACTATCCCTTTAAGGTCACTTCTCTGCTTCACTTTAATAATAAACTATTACTGATAAAATAATAGGCTGTAGTAGTGTTCGAATTATGCCCGATTTTTTTCTGCCGTGTCACAGGCCACCTTGTTTAATTTCCAAAGAATATGTTCTTTAACATCCATCCATCCTAATGAAAGATAACATTTTACATCTTTAAAGAATGGTTAGATTACTTGACATTGCATAGCTGAATTTGTCAGCTACATTACCTGATATCACTGATTTAGGGTAAGGAGTGAAAGTGTTGTGCAACATTCCTAGTAATTGTGTGTGTTTATGAGAAGAACTTTGATTGACAGAATTTTCTGTTACAAACTAAAATCCATAATTTAGATTTGATGAAATCAAAGACTTATCAACATTTTTATCAGTTATAATCCCAGTTTAAAAAGACAACAAGCTAAGTGTTGTCATCTGACCCATAGCAGCGTTATCATGAATTCGCCCTAAAGAGATAAGATGCTGAGGTGTGTTCGCTCAAGAAAACAATGCTGACCTTTATATTATAGGGTTTTTCATGCACAATACAAACAGAACGTTTTTTTTTAAATCGGAGGGCAGATGGAAGCTGTCATAAACATTTAATCACATTGTGGGAGTAGTATCACTGTATTACACATGACCCTGAATTTTATTTTATGTATTCTCTGGCTACTAATCTCTACATAATTCCAAATTAAACTTGAGGGTATGCTTATAGGTACAAATATGGATGCTAATCAGATGCTCGGTGCCTCGATCATCAGGATCCCGCCTCACCACTACATCCATGTCTTGGATCAGAACACCAACATTGCACGGGTGGAGATCGGCCCTCTCACCTATATACGCCAGGACAATGAGAGGTAACTGCTGGTTTACTACTGTATTGTGCAATAGGCCTTTGAAATACAGGTTATGGCTGGTATTAGCTTTAGTATTATGGCTGGTATTAGCTGGTATTAACTAAATAGATTTTTTATTTATTTTGTCTATAAAGAAATTGCTGGGGCTTTACTGGGGCATTAAATGTAGGGCATTTGCCTATTAGTAGAGTGTCCAATTTCAAACTGTGATGAGGGAGAGAGTTGCTGAGAGACAATGTGTGTAATCAAGCCTGCTACTATTTCTTCACTGCCCAGTATCCAAACAACAGCTGATATGAACTATTTATCTAGTTCATAACTATTTATCTGATATGAAACTATTTAGTGATTGGGTAGATGTTTCATGTTTCATAGATTTATTTTTTGTCCATCAGTTTCTCATTTACTCTTCTTTAGTTTCTGAGAATGATGCAAAAGTTTGGGGTCGTAAGATTTGTTAATGTTTTTGAAACATGTCTCAGCTGTATGTATTTGATAAAAATACAGCAAAAATAGTAATACTGTGAAAAATTATGAAATATTATTATTTAAAAATGTAAAAATAAAATGTATTCCTGTGATGCAAAGCTGAATTTTCAGCATCATTACTCCAGTCTTCAGTGTCACATGATCCTTCAGAAATCATTCTGATATGATGATTTGATGAAACATTTCTTCTTAATATCAATGTTGAAAACAGGTGTTCTGCTTAATATTTTTGTGGAAACCGTGATAGATTTCCTCAGGATTCTTTGATAAATAGAAAGCATTTACAGCATTTATTTGAAATAGAAATCTACTGCAACATTATAAATGTCTTTACTGTCACTTTTACAGTATTTATTTCTTATCTTACTGAGCCCAAACTTTTGAATGTATTGTATGTATGCTGGCATTATTGTGTTTTCTCTCCCGTATCACTGAACTCATCCTCCCATTTTCTACCAGGGTTCTGTTTGCCCCTGTCCGCATGATCATGGTGCCGCCCAGGCACTATTGTGTTGTGCTCAACCCTGTCAATCGTGATGATGAAGCCCGAGTTCAGTTTGACGCATCAGGTCAAGCTAAGCTAAGGCATGCTGACCTGGAGATTCGCCTGACCCAGGATCCGTTCCCTCTCTACCCTGGTGAAGAGGTTCAAAAGGTATGACGTTATTGTATGTTTGGGAAACATGTTGCTTTGCAGCTTGTGGCTTGTAGTTGTTTCAACAGGTTGTGGTTTGGTTTCTGTCTTGAGTCTCAAATCTGTGTACCAAACCTACAAATTTCCCATTAGCTCACATTAAGTAGGTCAAAACAAGATCCATTTTGCAGCAGTTAATGCCATGTTCTCCCTTTAATTATTATTATAATTATTTTATAACATAATATAATTATTACTTACATATTCTTCTTATTACTATTATTAAATACTGGGTCTCTCTATTTTTAACTCTTGCAGGATGTGACACCGCTGCAGATTGTGTACCCGGACACAGCCCTGCGTCTGCAGGCCCTGCTGGACTTTGAAGAGGAGGGAGGAGAGAAGAGAGTAGCAGGAGATGAGTGGCTGTTTGAGGGACCAGGTACCACTGCAGCACAGCTCACATTAGCTTTAGCCAGTAGTGTCCTGTTCAAAGCAAATATCAGATGGAAATAATGAAGTTATAAGTTTATTAGGGGGAAATGACAGGCAGCAACATTGTTCCTCATAGGGCAATGTTACAGTAGAAGAATGTTCTTTGTTGTTTTGTTTCCCAAACATGGTAATTGAAGACCAAATACCTTTCAAGAGGGTTTTTCTCTCACTCAGTGTTGCTTTGCCTAGTATTATTATGTGTAAATGAAAATGTGAGTTTTAAAGGGGTAGCTCACGGAAAAATGAAATTTCTGTCATTATTACTCACCCTCATGTCGTTCCGCACCCGTAAGACCTTCGTTCATCTTCGGAACACAAATTAAGATATTTTTGATAAAATCTGATGGCTCAGTGAGGCCTCCATTGCCAGCAAGATAATTAACACTTTCAATGCCCAGAAAGCTACTAAAGACGTATTTAAAACAGTTCATGTGACTACAGTGGTTCAACCTTTATATTATAAAGCGACAAGAATACTTTTTGTATGCCAAAAAAAACAAAATAGCGACTTTATTCAACAATATCTAGTGATGGGCGATTTCAAAACACTGCTTCACGAAGCTTCAAAGCTTTATGAATCTTTTGTTTCGAATCAGTGGTTCAGAGCGCCAATGTCACATGATTTCAGTAAACAAGGCTTTGTTACATCATAAGTGTTTTGAAATTTCAATGGTTCACGTGACTTTGGCAGTTTGATACGCGCTCCAAACCACTGATTTGAAACAAAAGATTTGTAAAGCTTCGAAGCTTCATGAAGCAGTGTTTCGAAATCACCCATCACTAGATATTGTGGAATAAAGTCGTTAAATTTAGTTTTTTTTGGTGCACAAAAAGTATTCTCGTCGCTTCATAACATTAAGATTGAACCACTGTAGTCACATGATCTGTTTTAAATATGTCTTTAGTAGCTTTCTGGGCATCTGAAAGTGTTCATTGTCTTTCTGTCAATGGAGGCCTCACTGAGCCATCGGATTTCATCAAAAATATCTTAATTTGTGTTCTGAAGATAAATGAAGGCCTTACGAGTGTGGAACGACATGAGGGTGAGTAATTAATGACAGAATTTTATGATTAACTTTATGTAATTAACTTTAATGAGGTGGCCATGAAAAGGGAAGCGGGTTTATTCAGCATCAATTTTCAGATATTAAGATGATGATACACGGGGCAACTTTTTGAGTGATGTTGCCAGGCAATGTTGCTTGGGCACTTTCCCATTGAGAATGGGCAACAAATTTTTAATAGAAATTTGTTGCCCATTCTCAATGCGAAAGTGCCCAAGCAACATTGATCAAAAATGTGCCCCTGTATCATCACCTTTAACTACATTTGAGGCAGGTAGCTTCAGATGTTGATCAATTGATAGATTAAAATGAAAGTCAACATGAAATGCCCTTTGCAACACAATTTACCTCCATAATATGACATTTCTGAGTGAAAATGAGAAAAAATGTAAGATGGGACTTGTTCATCAGGAATAGATTGGATTGTGAAAAGTAGCTGTTACATACCAGAATGAAGCCAGTTTGTGAATTAGCTGAAAAAGAAAAGCTAATCAAAAGGCTAATCAAAGACAAAGAGATACATTTTTTGGGATAGCATTCACAGATAAATTGTGCACAATAAAACATAATTTTAGTCCACTGGCTTGCTCAAGAATTATGGAATAACTTTCTTGTCTAATATAAATAATTCTACTTATAATCTTATACCACAAAATGTATAGTTTTCTATCACAGTAATGATACAAACCACAATATACAAATAAACCCAAATTGAATTGACTTGAATTCACTTGATTTCATGAAAAAAAATTTAAATTGTGAAAAGGAGAGTTGCAAGTTACTCACAGTATAGTGCATTGCATCCATGCATTATTGATGACATAATATGATGTAAGATGTCTAACCTGCTGAGCTTTTTTTTTTTCTTCTTGCAGGGACATACATTCCCAGGAAGGAGGTGGCAGTACTGGAAGTCATAAAGGCCACGGTGATCAGAGAGAATCAGGCCATTCGCCTCCGAGCACGCAAAGAGGGCCTGGACCGCAGTGGAGTCCAAAGAGTGACTGGTGCGTGAGACACACTTACAGACAGCCATACATAAAGGGGATAGTTCACCCAAAAAATGTAAATGTCATAGTTTACTCACCATCACCTTGTTTCAAACCTGTATGACTTTCATTCTTCTGTGGAACATAAAAGAAGATATTCTGAAAAATGTCCATACATAGAAAGTCATTGAGGTCCAGTGTTTGTGCAAACATAGTTGACACTTCATATTTTGCATGCATATTTGAAAACAAATGGCTGAACTTGTGTGTATGTTTTTGATTGTGTGGTGTGTCTCAGGTGAGGAATGGCAGGTCAGTAAGGTGGGAGCTTATCTGCCTGGAGCTCACGAAGAGGTTGTGGATATTGTCAATGCTTTCATCCTCACGGACAAGGTACACTCTTCTGTCCCTTTCTATATTATCACCACGTTTTTCCACTCTTGTTTCTCCATTTACACTTAAGTCGACAGGTAATGAGGGATTGGGGGGTTAATCGATCCAACAGTAAGGTTAACGAATAGCACATAGTAATTAAGGATGAAAGCACTTCACTAATGAAGTCACACCTTCAGAGCACACTTTTGCCGCAAACGTAATTATCAACGCCTGCTTGTCATTTCTTCATCAGAAAGCTTTGCATGTGCGAGCTCTCCGGCCGTTCCGTGACGCCGGGGGCCGAGATCGCCGCACTGGAGAAGAGTGGCTGGTGACTGTGGCAGACAGAGAAGCTCACATACCCTCTGTTGCAGAGGAGGTTGTCGGGGTGGTTGATGTGACGACTCTGAACAGCAGGCAGTACTGTGTGATTCTGGACCCCGTGGGGGTCGATGGAAAACCTCAGCTTGGACAGAAGAGAGTGGTGAAGGTGAATGAACCATTCTTTGGCTTGCAACACAGGACAATTACAATATTTAATGCCGACATGCACTGACTCTCAAAATTCCTCTCGTTCTTCCTTTTCTTTCTCTCCTCGTCTCACAGGGTGAGCGTTCCTTCTTCCTCAGGCCAGGAGAGCATTTGGAGAACGGCATTCAGGATGTGTACGTGCTGTCTGAGGAGGAGGGGCTCGTGCTGCGTGCTGTCGAGGCCTTCATTGACACTGAGGGGGTACAGGACATCTTTAATCATCTATAATGTGCAGGTTGTAGGCATCTAGTGTTTAACAGGTGTTCTGAACACCTTTGAGAGGAAAGACAAGAGAGCTCTGATTCATTCAAATAGTATTTAAACAAGCAGAGAAACAGAACTAGTATAGGGTGAACATGAAGGGTGGAGACCAGTTGTTAGAGATTTCGGAACAAAAGAAAACAAATAGAGAGAGAGTGGGTGTATTGTGTTTGCCTAGTGTACACGGATATTACCTGTTTCGTAAGGTGCTGCCATTGCCCCTTGTTCCCAATGGTTAATGTCCCTTTTAGCATTCACAAAATGTTTGTCTTCATGTTTACGTGATAAGGCGGCACCTACCAGACAAGAGAGTGTTTTTTCACCCACTCGTTCTTCAGTTTGCGAACTGGGTTCATGTTCAGAGTGCTTTTGAAACTCATAATCCACCTTGTCATAAATTGTGTTAACAGGAAGAACTTGATTCAGGATAAATTAATATACTGTGTGAATGCGAGTCCTCATTCAACATTTAACATCATTTAACATAAACATTTGAAGCTCTTTAATGATAGACAGAGGGAGAAATCCCTTCTTTCATTAAAGGGTTAGTTCACCCAAAAATAAAAATAATGTAATTAATTACTCACCCTCATGTCGTTCCACACCCGTAAGACCTTCGTTCATCTTCGGAACACAAATTAAGATTTTTTTGTTGAAATCCGATGGCTCCGTGAGGCCTGCATAGGGAGCAATGACATTTCCTCTCTCAAGATCCAGAAAGGTACTAAAAACACATTTAAATCAGTTCATGTGAGTACAGTGGTTCAATATTAATATTATAAAGCGACGAGAATATTTTTGGTGCGGCAAAAAAAAAATCAAAATAACGACTTGTATAGTGATGGCCGATTTCAAAACACTGCTTCAGGAAGCTTCGGAGCATTATGAATCAGCGTGTCGAATCAGCGGTTCGGAGCGCCAAAGTCACATGATTTCAGCAGTTTTGCGGTTTGACACGCGATCTGATTCCGAATCATGATTCGACACAGAAGAATCATAGTGCTCCAAAGCTTCCTAAATCAGTGTTTTGAAATCGGCCATCACTAAATAAGTCGTTTTTTTTTTTTGCCGCACCAAAAATATTCTCGTCACTTTATTTACATTTACATTTACATTTACATTTTACATTACTTTATAATATTAATATTGAACCACTGTACTCACATTAACTGATTTAAATATGTTTTTAGTACCTTTATGGATCTTGAGAGAGGAAATGTCATTTCTGGCTATGGAGGCCTCACTGAGCCATCGGATTTCAACAAAAATATCTTAATTTGTGTTCTGAAGATTAACGAAGGTCTTACGGGTGTGGAACAGCATGAGGATGAGTAATAAATGACATTATTTTCATTTTTGGGTGAACTAACCCTTCATTACCATTCATTACCTTCTTCCCCCTCCCTGTTATAAATACTTTAATTCCCATCCAATTTTTTTGGTGAATATGATTTCAATCTTTTGCATTCCCTTCATTTTTCTTATCATTCACCCTTGCTTATGCACACTCACACTCACACGCACATACAGTCTGAACATCTGCCACTTGTGCTGCACAGTCCGTCCCCACCCTACAGTAATGTTTGCCATTGTTACTCCTCCCTCCTTCTTTCTTTCACCCCAACTCTCCACCCCTCACCATTTCAGCAGGTCGAGGTAGAAGAAGAAGAAGAAGCGGAAAAGCGCACCAAAAAGAGGGGAACACAGCGTCGCCCAGGTGACCGTTGGATGCTGCGTGGGCCAATCGAATATGTGCCGCCTTCCACCGTAGAGGTGCTGATTAGACGAGACGCTATCCCCCTGGATGAGAATGAGGGAATCTATGTCCGGGATATCAAATCTGGAAAGGCAAGATATAAATAATCAAATTTTATTTTCTTTGTTTTTCAGAATCTCATTTGAATTTTTAAACCCTTTTAAGAATTGTTATGAGGATATTATGAATCTTATAGGCCTGAGAGCAATTAAAGGAATAGACATTTTGTCTATATTAACAGTGACAAAAATGTCAAATGTGTTTTGTTTTAATTTGTCATCAAATCTTGCATCTGACATTTTATTTTATTTAAAAGCTACAGTGGAGGGGAAGATCTTTAGTGAATATTGACTTAAATTTCAGTCCATTCCTTAAACAAAACTATCATATGGCTTCAGAATATTATAATAATAAATATCCTAATATAATAAATATTATTATTAATATTTATTAAATGAATACATAAATTGTATTAATTTTGGAGCTTGGTAGCACCAGTTTCTGCTCACTTTTATTACAAGGAAAAGACAAAAAAAAATGTTTGTTTTCAACAGAAGATAAAATTCATATGCTTTGAAAAAATAAAATGAGGATAAAAATAAAGAGAGAATTTGTTCTTTTTTGAGTTCCTCAAATTCTTCCATTTCAGTTTAGTACATTCTGGAAATTATTGTAAGATAATAAGGCAGGCTCATGTTTATGATCGGAGAACTATAACTTGAGTTCAATTAATTTAATTAAAGGGTTAGTTCACCCAAAAATGAAAATTCAGTCATTATTTACTCACCCTCATGTCGTTCCAAACCCGTAAGTCCTTTGTTCATCTTTGGAACACAAATTAAGATATTTTTGATAAAATCCGATGGCTCAGTGAGGCCTGCATTGCCAGCAAGATAATTAATNCTTCCATTTCAGTTTAGTACATTCTGGAAATTATTGTAAGATAATAAGGCAGGCTCATGTTTATGATCGGAGAACTATAACTTGAGTTCAATTAATTTAATTAAAGGGTTAGTTCACCCAAAAATGAAAATTCAGTCATTAATAACTCACCCTCATGTCGTTCCAAAACCGTAAGACCTTTGTTCATCTTTGGAACACAAATTAAGATATCTTTGATAAAATCCGATGGCTCAGTGAGGCCTGCATTGCCAGCAAGATAATTAACACTTTCAATGCCCAGAAAGCTTCTAAAAACATATTTAAAACAGTTCATTTGACTACAGTGGTTCAACCTTAATGTTACGAAGCGACAAATAGTTTTTGTGCGAAAAAAACAAAATAACAACTTTATTCTATCTAGTGATGGGTGATTTCAAAACACTGCTTCATGAAGCTTCGAAGCTTTACAAATCTTTTGTTTCGAATCAGTGGTTCGGAGCATGTATCAAACTGCCAAAGTCACGTGAACCATTAAAATTTCGAAACGTTTCAAAACATTATGGCGTAACAAAGCCTTGTTTACTGAAATCACGTGACCTCGGCAGTTTGATACATGCTTCGAACCTCTGATTTGAAACAAAAGATTCAATGGAGGCCTCAATGAGCCATCGAATTTTATCAAAAATATCTTAATTTGTGTTCAGAAGATGAACGAAGGTCATACAGGTGTGGAACAACATGAGGATGAGTAATTAATGACAAAATTTTTATTTTACGGGGAGCTAACCCTTTAATATTGACAGAACAAAACAAACACAAGGGTAAACGGTAAAACCATACAAACTTCAGCATAAAATTAAAGTACTTCATATCTCAGCTGACTTTATGTCTGTTTTTAGGTGCGTGCCGTGATTGGTCAGACCTACATGCTAACGCAGGATGAGGAATTGTGGGAGAAAGAGCTTCCAGCCAATGTAGAGTCTCTTCTGGCCCAATCCCGTGACCCGCTAGCTGACCGCTCTGACAGAGGAAGGAACTTTGCGGATGCTGAGAGAGATAAAACCAGAGTGGTGTCTTATCGTATCCCACACAATGCAGCCGTGCAGGTGTACGACTACAGAGAGAAGAAGGCCAGGTAATATAATGTTGTTTGTTTGAGTGACAGACATATGGTTATGCAGCGTCTTTCATAAAACTTTACTTTCTGTAGAATTCTTCTTATGAGTATTTTCATCTGTTTCAAAATCTGTAGACTTGTTTGTGTTATTTGTGGAGTTAATTGTCACAGTTATAAATTAAAAACTTAAATTAGAGCTTTGGATTCTCTTTCACATTCTGTTTCTCTCACAGGGTGGTGTTTGGACCTGAAATGGTGATGCTGGGCCCTGATGAGCAGTTCACGGTTCTCTCCCTTTCTGGAGACAAACCCAAACGTCCTAATGTCATCAAAACCATTTGTCTCTTGCTTGGCCCAGACTTCTGTACTGACATCATCACCATAGAGACGGCAGACCACGCCCGCTTGCAACTGCAACTCTCTTATAACTGGTATGTTGTGTGCGTGTGCTCTAAAGCCTTATACGAAATGTCTTGGGGAGTAAAAATGAAGTTCAAATAGACTATATCATTAAACCGAACACAGCAGTGACGTCTCTTTCTTTTTCTCTGTATCAGGCACTTTGACATCAAACAGCCTGCTGATGCAGCCCAGGCTGCGGCTCTGTTCTCAGTGCCAGACTTTGTGGGCGATGCGTGCAAGGCCATCGCTTCTAGAATCAGAGGAGCGGTTGCCTCAGTGCAGTTTGACGACTTCCACAAGGTATGTGACACACCTTTAGAGTATTATTGCTCTGATACTTCACTTTACTACAGGTTTAGTGTCCTGACTTTTAGCCATAATTGTGTTGCAATGTGTGATTATGTATAAACCTGTATGTTGCTTTGAAAACCCACAGACAAAACCCTCAATTTTTTAGATCTTTTACATAGCTAGCAGCTGCAATCGTAGTTGTGAGTCACTTAAAATGTTACATGTTGTGTTTTTGTTGTTTTGTCCCCTTCCAAAGTACGCCTCTAAAAAGAAAGAAAGTCAAGAACACATAAAAAAAATCAGTATACCATGCTTAATGCTAATAGTTGACTTTAATTCACAAACAAAAAAGTTGAAGGAAATTCAAATCACAATATGCTTAAAAATGATCAAAACCTGGTTAAAAGACAGTGGATTTAAAATCATTGATTACTCTAAAACTAAATTACAGATTGCTCTAAAACTAGATTACTCTCAAGAAGTGTGATTCCATTACTGAAAAAAAAATTGTTGATAAGGTTTAATCAGTTATGTAACATGTAGTTGCCCTTTTATTGGTAATGATTAAATTCTTCTATACAGGTGCTTGTCATATAATTAGAATATCGTGAAAAAGTTCATTTTTTCATTGTAAATTATTTTTAAAAATGAAACTTTCATTTATTCTAGATTCCCTACATGTAAAGTAAAACATTTCAAAAGTTTTTTTGTTGTTGTTGTTGTTGATTAGAGCGTACAGCTCATTAAAGTCCAAAATCCAGTATCTCAAAATATTAGAATATTTACATTTGAGTTTCATTAAATGACCATCCCTACAGTATAAATTCCGGGTATCTCTTGTTCTTTGAAACCACACTAATGGGGAAGACTGCTGACTTGGCAATGGTCCAGGAGACAATCATTGACACCCTCCACAAAGAGAGTAAGTCAAAGAAGGACATTATTGAATGTGGTGGCTGTTTACAGAGTGATGTATCAAAGCATATTAAATGCAAAGTTGACTAGAAGGAAGAAATTGGGTAGGCAAAGGTGCACAAGCAACAGGGATGACCACAAGCTTGAGAATACTGTCAAGTAAAGCCGATTCAGACACTTGGGAGAGCTTCACAATGAGTCAAATGAAGCCGGAGTCAGCGCATCAAGAGTCACCACACTCAGACATCTTCAGGAAAAGGACTACCAAGCCACTTCTGAAACAGAAACAACGTCAGAAGCATCTTACCTGGGCTAAGGAGAAAAAGAACTGGACAGTGAACAGTGGTCGAAAGTCCTCTTTTCAGATAAAAGTAAATTTTGCATTTCATGTTGAAATCATGGTCCCAGAGTCTGAAGGAAGACTGGAGAGGCACAAAATCCAAGCTGCTTGAAGTCTAGTGTGAAGTTTCTGAAGTTAGTAATGATTTAGGGGCCCGTGACGTCTGCTGGTGTTGGTCCATTGTGTTTTATCAAGTGCAAAGTCAATGCAGCCATCTTCCAGGAGATTTTGGAGCACTTTATGCTTCCATCTGCTGATAAGCTTTATGGAGATGCTGATTTCCTTTTCCAGCAGGACTTTAGCACCTGCCCACAGTGCAAAAACCACTTCCAAGTGGTTTGCTGACCATGATATTACTGTGTTTTATTGGCCAGCCAACATGCCTGACCCCTGAATCTATGGGATATTTTCAAGAGAAAGATGAGAAACAGTCGATCCAACAATATACAGATGATCTGAAGGCTCAATAGTGCCTCAGCAGTGCCACAGGCTGATCACTTCCATGCCACACTTCACTGATGCTGTAATTTGTGCTAGGAGCAAGTCATTTGCTGTAATATGTGCTGCCGACCAAGTATTGAGTGTACAAATGAACATACTTTAAAGAACTTGAACTTTTCTGTTTTGAAAATCCATTTTTTGATTGATCTTACGAAATATTCTAATATTTTGAGATACTGGATTTTGGACTTTCATGAGCTGTACGCTCTAATCATCAAAATAAAAATAAAAAACTTTTGATTGTTTTACTTTACATGTAGGGAATCTAGAATATATGAAATTTTCATTTTTAAAAATAATTTACAATAAAAAAATGAACTTTTTCACGATATTGTAATTATATGACCAGCACCTGTAGGGTGTTTTAAAACCATGAGGGCAGTTTTGCACTTTTACTTATATGCCAGGTACATTTCCATGCCTGTGTTGCCATCATTCAGGTTTTTGTTAATAAAGATCACATTAGCCTTTGTATACTCATCCCAAGACAGAGAATTGACAAGTAGAACCATGGCTTTTATCTTCATTGTCAGGTCTTATTTCAGTGAATACTTTAGTAGTTAATGCACATGTATTCAGAGCTAATAAGGCTACTAAGTTTGCATGGCAGATTGCACATTCACTTTTAATGAATACAAACAAAATGGGATTACATAGCCCAGGAAATTCTTTCCTCAATCTATGATTTTTATTTATGAAATGTTTTGCTTATATCTGCAACAGAGAAAAAAAAATACAGTTATAAACAATTAAAGGAATTTTTCATAATCAAGAACTGAAATGAAAAATCTCTATCAAGTTTGCACATCAATACAGGAATTAGGTAATATTAGGCTATTGCTTCTCACACAGTTCCTTGAACTTTACCAATTTTGTTGTGGAATGGTAGTGGAGTGCAATTTTTAGGTCTTTCATTGATATACAATCAGGTTAAGCATTGCCACTCATGAGATGCGTCCCAATTAATGCATACTTTGTATAAATTTGAGTTTAAGTATAAATAGTGGGAGAAGTGTGTTCACACTGAAAATTCCAAAAATTTAAAGTGCACTTTAAATACCTGGATGATGCACTAAATTAACAGAAAAAAAATGAAGTATGGAATGTTGGAAACTTGATGACAAAATATCCTTATAAAATTCACTCGCTACATGGATGAGTACATAGTGCATACAGAGTATACGTGCATAGTGTATAGTGCATCATTTGGGACGCAACTAAAGATTTGTCGGTTTTCTTCAGTTTTCATTTCATTGATAGTGTGCATTGGGCAGAAACTCCTTTGCAAGTTTTTACACTTTCTAGCAAAGAGGAGTTGTTTTTTTAATCTAAAATCTCAATGTATTGTGAGGCATTGCTATTTTCATCAATCTTCAACAGATTCTGAGTTCCTGCTGCTGAAAAGTCCCTTCATAAAAATCAAACTGTATTTTACTGTAGAGATTATGTTACCCAAGTGCAGTGTTAACTTTGTACTACACATACCATTTACTGTTGAGTTAAAAAGTCTCAGTCTCCTCAGAGTGATACTTTTTGCTATCCCTTTGTGGATCTCAATAAATACTCTTTCACAATGCGACAGTGAATTAATATTAAATTTACTTAATGCTTTTATAATTGAAAAACATTGTGAATGTGTTACTTTTCTAAACTAATCAATGTTATTTCAAATGACACATTGAAAATCAGAAGAAACAAAGGAATCAGCAATAAATTGTGGAAAAGGGAGCTTGTTCTCCCACAAACAGCCACGTTTCAGCCGCACTGCATGTTTCAGATCTGAAAATTTAACCAAAGAATTCCACAAACAGGATTCATACAATCAATTGGACAGTGAAATTTCATGAAGAAATGTTTGTGCAGTCACAAGGAAATTCACAGTATTGGAGATGGGTATTATACTGCTGACAAGTTTAGAACAAACTAAATTAAAAAAGATATATTAAAAGGGTAATCCAAAATACTACTATCCAACAAACAGGTGTTGTAGAAGCAAAATGTAGCAGTCAAATCAAACCAAATCACACTTCCAGCTGCAGAAACTTGGAGACAAAATCCAAATGAAAGCCAGATCAGAGAATATCAATGAATGTTAGGAACTGTCATTCTTGAAACATTAATTGATGACAATGATGGTGCAAAAACATCAAGCTCAATTGTTCAAATCCTGAAACATGCCGGAGTCTTGTTTGTTCTTGTCTACTTTGATCATAAGAATCTATTTCTCTTTTAGAACTCCATCAGGATCATCTGTTCATCAGTCTTTGGTTTTGATGAGAAGCTTGCGGTGCGGTCCAGTCTGCGTTTTAATCAGAATGGCTTAGTTATCAGCAGCGTGGACATTCAGTCTGTGGAGCCGGTGGACCAGCGCACCCGCGACGCCTTGCAAAAGAGCGTGCAACTAGCCATTGAGATCACCACCAATTCACAGGAGGCTACCGCACGGTACAAACCAAACACTTCACCTCTCTCTGTCACTGTCACTGGGGGACGATATGACGGTGATAGTGGAAAGGCGGCTTTAACTTGATGGGCTTCTATTCATCTAATTCTCACTCTCTTTGTTTATTTCAATTTACATAATGCTTTCAGTGTTTCGCTTTGAAGACTCAAGCTTCTGTTATTCTTCCAGCTTTCCCTATTCATAGATGCAAACTCCTCACCTTTAGGTGAGAATTCACCTTTTTGAGATCAAAATAGGTCACCTACGAGATTCGCATAGATCTGATGAGAAAGTGTTTTGAGTAGGGGAGGGGGGGTCTGAGGTGAATGAAAACATGAGAATCATGCCTTCTCTGTTGTCAAAAAAAAAACTCTGACATCCTGGCTTCGCACCACGTGCAATGCTCCTGGGATAAGTATCGATATGTAAAACTTAAGCCTGACATGGCTGACTTGTTGCGATTTCCACTGTTTCGTTATTTCCACTTAATCGAACATACTTTTTATTATTCCAAATACAATTTGTATAAGGCTAATAACATTGCCATTTTGCCAACGAATACAACTTTAGTTGAACTCTACTATACTATATTGTCATAACGTAATGAAACTGTTTGCTTTTACACACACAAGATGTTATGTGCAATTTCATAATGACAGGGTTTGAAATGAACACCTGTAAAATGCGGCTAAAAGCCAACTTTGGAGGGTAACGATGTCAAATCAATACGCTAGGCAATTTGGCAGGTTGTGTTTCATAAATTATGTTCACTCAATTTGCTGGCGAAGTTTATGTAATCTGTGCAGCTTTAGCACACATACTCAACTCATAAGTCAATATGAATATTAAATATAGCTATAATATAATTTTTGGGGGGTAGGGGGTATGGGATGTCTCGCATCTTTCTCACCTTTTTTACCCCTGATGTGTTTGCATCCCTGCTATTTGTCTGTCATGCCCATTTACACTCATTTTCCTTCTATCAGACATGAAGCAGAGCGTCTGGAGCAGGAGGCTCGGGGTCGCCTGGAAAGGCAGAAGATCACAGACCAGGCAGAGGCAGAGAAGGCGAGGAAGGAGCTGCTGGAGCTGGAGGCCCAGAGGTGAGTTCACAGCAAGGCCCAGTGCTATGCTAAAGCTTGTGTGCACATTTAACATTTTTACGGTCAATAATCAATGTGTGTGCATCCCAGTGCTGCAGTGGAGAGTACAGGAGCAGCGAAGGCTGAGGCACAATCTAAAGCCGAGGCAGCTCGTATACAGGGAGAGGCAGCAGTCGAAGAGGCCAAACTCAAAGCAGAGGCTCAGAAAATCGAGGCGGTATGTCATGCAAAATGCTAGTTCTCATCTTTATCTATTCTTACCCTGTTGGATATTGACTATTTCCTCTCCTCTGTGTGTCAGGACTCTGAGCTGGCCCGTCTGTGTAAGGCACGTGAGCAGGAGCTGAACTACAAGAAGGAGATAGACCGACTGGAGGTGGAGAAGCAGCAGAAGCTGGCAGAGATTGAGAGTCATCGCTTCAAGCAGTTGATGGAGAACCTGGGCACCGACACCCTGAAGGAAATGGCCCGAGCTGGGCCCGAACTACAGGTAAGTGAACTCAAGAACATTCGGATAGCAAATTAACATCTTTCTATGGAGGCTTTTGCTTCCCATTTTGAATGGATGTGGGGTGTGAACAGATTCTACTTTTTCAATATTTTGTCAGTAGGTTATATAACTATTTATTTCACATGTACCTTTTTTTTTTTTTCTTCCAGGTGAAGCTCCTGCAGTCTTTGGGTCTGAAGTCTACTCTTATTACAGACGGCTCCTCTCCTATTAATCTCTTTACTACTGCCAATGGCCTCCTGGGGGCTCTGCAGGGCAAAGACAAAGATGAATAAATAAAAAATAAGGGAGACAGAGGTTAAGAGGCCTTATACCACATGCATAAATAAGACTGTGATGTTATACTCCATATCGAAGGACTATAAACAGCTAATACATTAAAACCATGAAAGTGCAGCATTAGCAGTACCCTGGTTGTCCTATTTTTCATGTGAACAATTGCTCAAAACATTGTAATAGTTTTTTATTGTTTACTAACACTTAGGCTATGCTTTTTCAAATCTTTGCTGTGTTGAAGTGTGCCTAGCGTGCCTTTATACTATTCAGTTAATCCCAAAGACCTTTCTGGAAAGTGTTTTTTTTTTTTTTTTTACTCTGTTCTGCTTTTTCCAGCAATAAAACACTTTTCAATTGTCTAATAATGTCTCAAATATCAAATAAAATATTTTGCATTTGCATCCGCTGTCTTCCAAATCTTGTTACTAAATACAGAAGGGATTCTCAACTCTGGCCCTTGAGGTCAACTGTCCTGCAGAGTTTAGCTCCAACCCTGATCAAACTCAACTGCCTAAAACTTTCTAGTAATCCTGAATACTATGATTTGCTTGTTCAAATGTGTTTGATCAGGTTTTGGAGCTAAACTCAGAACAGAATTATTCCATGATTTACTCACCCTCAAGCCATCCTGGGTGTAAATGACTATCTTCTTTCAGACGAACACAATCAGATATATTTAAAAATATTCTTAGTCCTCCAAGTAGGGTTGCCACCCGTCCCGTGAAATACGGAATCGTCCCGTATTTACAGCCAAAATGACGCGTCCCGTATCAAATCAATACGGGACGCGATTTGTCCCGTATTTTACATAGGTCCACATTATGCAGCATCCCATGCAAATCACCCCACCCGCATTGTGTGAAGACACGTCCTATTCTACCCCTGATTGGGTAATACTCGCTGCCATCATGGTTTGATTGGTTTGATTCAGGTTCATGGGCCGTGAATCACGGCCGATCAGAGTCAGAGGAGGGCGGGACGCCGCCTCGCCGGTTCTCTCCTGAGGCCGATGGTGTAATGTTTTTTTTTTTTTTTAACACCTCAAGTTTTTGATTGATAACGTTAGATTTCATATGCTGCCTATTAAGAAATAATGTTAATAATGTGCATTAATCATGTTATGGTATGATTTGTTTATTAAGGTTAATTTGTACAGTCAGACACATAAGCATTACTTTAATAAGAGATAAGAGAGATATATTTAATACATATTTAATCAAAATATAGTACCTATGTGAATTAAATAAACAACTATTTGTTATGCTTAACCAATTTAAATAATTGCATCAATACTATAGAATTAGCAATAGACAATATAAAAATGGAATAAATAAATACATAAATATATTTACTTACCAATAATAAAAATGTTGTTAAGTGTTTTACTTAAATAAGAAATGTTTGTAGATATTATATCATTTACAGTTATTTAGGTGTGGTTTCACTGTTTGGATGGTGTTACTGCAAACAATGACAAATATTTTAGCCAAAATCTTTGTTCACAACAAATTACAATTTGTTTAATTTATAATTACTAAGTTATGGATCTGTTAATTTAATAAGTTAATAAAATATGGTTCACATCTCACAAGTTCCTCCAAAAGCTTATTTTTTGTGGTCTCAGTCACACTTTGTTGGTCTATGTTTATTATTGTCATAGCTGTGTATTGAATATGACCACTTCTGTTGTGATGTTGAGAGACTGAGTGCATCTGTTCACACTGATTTCAATAGCAGATATCTTATTATAATGTCCATTGGTATCAATCTTAATATTTTTATGAAAACATGTTTTAAGTTATGATATACCACCACTGGCACGCCATCGGGACTGTGGTCATCGTGGCCCCGAGGGGTCGGCCCCCGCTGCGGCAGGCGTCCCTTATTTTTCTGTATTGAAGGTGCCAACCCTACCTCCAAGGTTTATAATGGTTGTGAATGGGGGCCCAAATTCTGAAGACAAAAAAAATGCATCCATCCATAAAAAAATGAATCCATACGACTCCAGGGTGTTAATAAAGGCCTTCTGAAGTGAATTGATGCATTTGTGTAAGACAAGTATCCTTATTTAAAACTTTATAAAGTAAAATAATGAGCTTCTGGCACGACAGCCAAACGCATTCGACGTACGTCCAATAAGCGTTAACTTTCGCGACGTAGTACACAATGCCATGACGTACAACGTAAATGTAGTACCTTATGGCGTAGCGTAGAACGTCATGACATTGTGTACTACGTTGCGAAAGTTAACGCTTTTTTGTATGTACGTCGAATGTGTATGGCTGTCGCTCCATCACGAATTTTTTCATTCATTTTCGTGACTCGAATCATGCTACTGACTCTCCCGTTCAAAATGTAACTTAAAATGTACGCTTCTGTTGATTAATTAAAATGTGGCAAATTGTATTTAAATGTGTCTGTTAAGGGTGACTTACTTATGTTTTTTACATTTTTTATATTTATTTTAGAACGTAGCCATCGCTATCTGCATTTGGCGATGTGCGTTGCGAGCGAGTCATTGAATCATTCATTAAAATTCAACCTATTATTTACATTCGCTCGCTACCATGCGAAGACTATCCGTGGATCTGTATACATTTATTTTTTATCTGTAAACATTTATTTTTATAACTTTATACCCTTTAGGGTTTATCGCCCTTCATAAAAAATAAGGCTACAGATCCACGAACAGTCTCTAAAAACAGCGACTACGCTTCATAATCGCTGTCTCAAATTACAACAAAGCAGATCTGCCCTTTTCCTTAACTGTCAACTGATGTGTATGACTTTGCGAAAATTGTACTGATGTAACGATGGAACTCAAGAATCAAGCGAATGAATCGACTCAAGAGATTCGAGTCACTGGAATGAATCAAAATCCGCACCACTATCCAGAGCTTTCTCTACAAGTAAAAACGCGCGCACACAGAGTCGAGCACGCGCACACAGCTTCGCGCAGTGAGACAGAACCGAGTCAAACGCAGTGGATCGTGTTCAGACTGATCACCCCACGTTTTAATGCTGAAACGCAGTAGCGTAAAGCATCACATTTTAAAATCTTAATTCTGTAGCACTACCTGAACTTTCATATGCCAACTGTTTATATTTAAATAAAAAATGAGAAGGATTGGATAATGATTTTTGCAGTCATTTTGCACTAGATTAAGGTGAGTTTACTTTCGATCTGCATGCTGCTGTAGTGCATTACTGGCATTTTGATTCGAGCATCAGTGCATCAGTCGTTGTCGGGTCCTGTGGGTGTGTCACTTTTCTTCCTGCTGTGTTCTGTTTGAATGTGTGTGCCTGCACGGGTCGCTATGTGCTCTGTGACCATTATTCTCACTGAATTATGATTTAGACATTTGGCATTCGTGCAGAAGACGCGTGGCTGCGTGTCCCGTGTGTTTTCATCTCTAGACAGGTACCTCTTTCAATTTCAAAGAGTGAGACAGATGACAGGGAAAGGGGAAGCTCATTAATGTGGGATTGATTGATTATTCAATTGATTTTAGCGTTATGTTAAACGCCGCATGGTGTACAAGTCAGTTGCAGTGTTCATTTAGTATGTATTTGCCTGTCATAAATCATAAAATGTTTTATAGTTACAGATATGGGTGTGTCATTTGATGCTCTTTGTTTTCTCACAGACATTGATGCGTTTGATGCTCGTGTGGACTTTAAAGTACAGAATGTGCTTAATGTAATTAATATTCGGTTTTATTTCTATCTGAATATGATTAAGTTTTTTGCTTGTTTTATTTTAGATTTGGTGTTTTTCTGGGATCTTGGGTGTGTCAGAGTGCTAGTTTTTTGAAGAACATACATCTGTCACAAAAATCTGTCATCTTTCAGATCTGAATATGATGAGAATGAGGATAGCATGCGAATAAAGCTGTTTGTGGTGGCTTTATGTTTCAGATTCTTCTGAGGGAGATTCATTGTAGACAGGTAAACAGGTGCAGACTGAGATATCGAAAAATGAAGCCATACCCTGGTAAAATTATGGGGTAAAGAATAGATATAGTGAATTTGATTACATAATATTATCTTCAAATGCTTTTGGCAACTTAATATAGGTTTTATGTTGGTGAGATATTAAATGTTGTGTTAAACGGTGCTGTTCCAGCTTAATATGCAACGAATCAGCCATTTGATTTAATCAACAAATGTAGCCACTGTTGTTCAGTAGCACAATCAAAACATTGCTCTGTATGTTTCAGATACCAAAGTTATCACATTGGTTCAAACTGTGAGTTTGGGGTAGTGCTTGGGAAACTGGTTTGAATACAGACAGTGTAGAAATTACAAACTTCCCCTTTAAGCAGGAAGACGGGGTACAGTTTTTAAGAAGAAAAAAACTCTAGTAAGCACTAGCAAAAAGAGTAGTTCCAGTAATTAACACGTGTAAAGTGCATCCATGTAGTACAGTTTCCAGAATGTAACATGTTCAGTGTCACGTGATCCTTCAGAAATCATTCTAATATGATGAAAAATGTTGAAAACATTTGTGCGGCTTAATATTTTTGTGGAAAATGTCTTAATGACCCCCAGTCTTTTCAATGGTAGTGTATATTATTGGCTTCATAATATAAGTGGCATGTGAATAGGCATTATTCATTCATTCATTTCATTTATGTAGCACAAAAATAAACACAACCAGAGTTGACCACTGTGCTTTACAAAGTAAAAATCTAAGATACAAGAGAGAGAGAGAAAGAAAGATAAACCATAAATACATAGTGAGATACTAAAACATAATTAAGATTAGTTAAATGCCTGGGCAAGAAGATAAAACTTTGAGGACAGGGATCTGCTGCTGCATAGTCTAGGTCCGACAACTGCAAAAGCACGATCCCCTCTCGACTTCAACCGTGTTTGAGGCTGGGACAGATTCTATAAATTATATAATTTATATGATGCCTTATATGTTTTTATTTATTTTTACCCAACAGTTCTCAACAATTCAGAATCCCAAAGTGTATACGGACATAAAAGCGTGATTTTGCTGCACATAAGTTGTCATAAACATCTTGGGAATGGATTTGAATGCTGATGCCAGCATTCCCACCGCTGCCCCTGGTGCAGTGGAGGAAGAACAGCAACAGCAACAATCTGAGCAAGAGACCAGTCAGCAACCAGGCACAGAGTCGGACCTCACCGCCAACTCCTCTCAGCCAATACAAAACGAGCAGCAAGATCCACCCCCCGCCACAACACCTACTCCTGCTGTAGACTCCGTCCCCTCTCAGGATGCCCCGCCCAGAGATCACCTGACAGTCATTGATGAGAAGATGGAAATGAGTAAAAAACTATTTCATTAAAAATTATTTTATAGTCTTGCATTTTTCATTGTGTTTGTTTATTAAATAGATATTTTTTTTTTTAAATGCAAATTAATTTCAATTGATTATGCTTTAAGGTAAGAGATCTGAACCTGCTCACATTTAAAGACCCCATGGCTGATTTTTGTGACTTTTAGTCCATGCCTGCTAGCTTTGAGGCCATCTATATGCTAATGTACACTTACAAGTTTACAATACTAACATTTCGTAAATTCACACACATTTAAAATGTGCATTCTTGTTTATTGATGATATAATCTTGCACTCATGATAGCATATACACATTTTAGTCCAGTAAACGACTTTCTAAAATGAGAATTTCCTCCCCTAATACCACTTGGTCTTTAAGGATCATCTTAGTCCCACTGTGATGCACAAGCTGTCCCTTCTGTCCTTGTGAGAAAAATGATCTCTTTCAATTTCCTTGAGTGTTAATCTTAGACCAGAAGTCAGACTGACATAAAATGATTTAGAGCCTCACTCTACTTTCACTCCCTTTTCTTCTCAGGTTTTGTACCCTCCCCCACTCTCCTGTCTGTTTTTCTCAACAAGTAGATGAGTCAGATGCAGCTACCCTTTGCCAATACAAACTGAGATGTTGGTGCCTTTAGAAACAAACAGTAGAATCACTTCTTCTAAAAAGAAGCTGAAATGCAGGCGTATGTATCCGCCCATTGTCTCACTTTCTCACGTGTTTCTTTCTCTTGCCATCACACCAGGTAATGGTGTTTGCCCGGCTCCTATCGACAGCTGTCCGACTGCTTCTTCTCCTCCTCGTCAGCAGCATGTCAAACCCAACCACACACATGCGAACGGGCGCGCCAGGCTGAGCAGCCGCTCCGGGTCACTGAGTCTTGCGGGGTCACTGAGTCTTGCGGGGTCACCTCGACCATCGCTCACTCGACAGCCCAGCGCAGCCACTGACGCTGGAGGAGATGGATCCAAACCCAATGATTATCTCATATGGGCTATTCTGGCCTGCCTCTGCCCTGTCTGGCCCATCAACATCGTCGGCTTGACCTTCTCAGTGATGGTGTGTGTGCTTGTGTGTGTTTGTGGGGAGGGATGTCTGAATATAGTTTCTGTCGAGTAAGGCGGGATTGTGATTTAACTTCAAGAATGTTGCCACTTAGTGTCTGAAAGTAACTTTTGCCATTGGCGAGTGAACTGAAAACATCTCTTACTGGCCAAGAAACTGTATTTTGCATAATTCTTTCTTATGATAATGGAAGTATGATTAGGGGCAGTCGTGGCCTAATGGATAGAGAGTCGGACTTGTAACCCAAAGGTCATGGGTTCGAGTCTCAGGTCCGGCAGGGATTGTCAGTGGGGGGAGTGAATGTCCAGCGCTCTCCCCACCCTCAATACCACGACTGAGGTGAGACCCTTGAGCAAGGCACCGTACCCCCAACTGCTCCCCGGGCGCCGCAGCAATGGCTGCCCACTGCTCCGGGTGTGTGTTCACGGTGTGTGTGTTCACTGCTGTGTGTGTGCACTTGGATGGGTTAAATGCAGAGCACAAATTCCGAGTATGGGTCACCATACTTGACCACATGTCACTTCACTTCACTTCACGTCTATGGAATTCTCCTCCTATTCATTCAACTTCTCTTTCCACTCGCAGTCTCGTAACAGTCTGCAGCAGGGCAACGTGGATGGCGCACGCCGTCTGGGCCGGAATGCAAAGGTCCTGTCCATCGTGTCGTTGGTGGGTGGGATTGTCATCATTATTGTTACTATCGTCATCAACTGGGGTGGTGAGTATCCTTCCCATGAGGCCAGAGCATGTGAAATTGAATGCAAGCCTAGAGCTGACATTGTGATTTGGGTCAATGTCAGATTGAAGCTTTAGTTCAGGGTCAGGATTTGAGTTACCGTAGATCTGATCACGGGTAAATTTGAGGCCATTTCACAGTCCAGATTAAAAATAAAGTTTCTTTAGCTTGTAAAAGTAGTGATTTTCACATATATTGTATTTTGAAGGTTAACAGTTTAGATTAAGATGTAATTTCTTGTCATTTCAGGAGTTGAAATATGACATACTAATGTTCAAAAGTTTTGGGTTTTTAAGATTTTTTAATGTTTTGAAAGAAGTCTTATGCTCATTAAGGCTGCATTTATTTTATTTAAAAAAAAACTGTAATATTGTGAAATATCACAATATAAAATAACCGTTTTCTGTTTAAATATATTTTAAAATGTAAATAATTCCTGTGATGGCAAAGCTGATCTCCAGTGTCACATGATCCTTTAGCAATCATTCTAACATGATGATTTAGTGTTCAAGAAACATTTATTATTATCAATGTTGAAAACAGGAAAGCATGATACATGTGTAACCCCTCTACCCAAATGTTTTCAGGATTCTTTGATGAATAGAATGTTCAAAAGAACAGCATTTATAGCATTTGAAATAGAATTTTTTTGTAAAATTATAAATGTCAGTTTTGATCAGTTTAATGCTTCCTTCCTGAATAAAATATATAATTTTTTTTCTTAAAAAACTGACCCCAAACTTTTGAACGGTAGTCTATATACAGTATCTTTGTATCCTGGTCTACAGTACAACTAAATATACTTATGATTATGCTTTAATTAAAAAAAAAAATACAATGCTATAGAACAGAAACGTCACAAGCTGGCTTTGTTGTAACAGTGTACAATTATTTAAATATATAATGAATAATTCAGTGCAATAAATTCATATTTGTATGAAGTTTGTTGTGTCTCCTCTTGTGTCCGTTGTAGACTCGAGGTTTAAGAGTTTGAGCGACTTTTTTATATTTTAATTCTTTTCTATCGAGTTGTCTGTATTTGTATCATCATCTTTGAAGGTGTTTTGTTTGAATTAACTTTGCTTCACTCTTTGAACACCTCTTCTTTTTCTTTCAGTAATACTTAAGACCTGACGGCCATCACGACACTCAGGATGAAGTAAATTCATGACTAAACTTCATGCCCAACCACCAGTACATGATGACCATTTTCTTCTTCCATGTGTCATTCATCTTTCTACATCTGAATGCTCCTGAATGCTTTTTCACTTGTTTTATACTCTGTCTGAAGACTCTAAAGCTGGAAGTTACCTTCATCTTCTATCGTGCCAGAACTATCAGAAACAACATGGACACTCAGCAGGATCACGAGTGAAGTGGCAAGGCATGCATGTTTGTTTTTTTATTTTCAACAAAGGACTCATTTGATGATGTCAGTGAGGAGACCACAAAGATGATCTCATTTCATTCGTCACGCACCCCTTGAGGATGTGAGGGAGGAAAAGAGTGAAAGGGAATTGCTGGAAAGGATTCGTTATTTAGATTAGAAGTCCCCCTGTTTTCTCAGAAGTGTGACTCCATAAACAAAAGCTCAGATTAAAATGTAATCGATTGTAAAGCAGCAGATGCCTTCTGTATTGGCATCCATCAACAGATGAGTCCGATTACCTTAAGAGCTGCTGTTGACACACTTTTGTCTAGGTTTTCTTATTTCCTGTGAAGGAAAGATGAGAACTTGAGGAGGCCAGGAGAGCAGTTTCCCAGCAGTTAAACATGTGTGCTTCATTTTTTATCAGACACGATTGATTGTCTCAAAGGAAAGGAATGAAACGATATGGAAGAACGGCATAGGAGCCTCTCTATTTTTCATTCTCTCTCTATTAAGATGCAGGTTGATGCACATAAACAAAAAATTATGTATCAGAGAGAAGGAGGGAGAGGTGAAGAGAAAGTGGGAGGGATCGAGACCAAGCTGCAGTCTTTTGTTTCCCACAGATGGAAGGATGGAGAGAGAAGAGATGAGGGGGCGGTGGCTTCAGATGAAAAGATACCCCAGAGATGGGGGAGATGTAGGGAATGCAGTAGTGTTGCGAGGGATCTGAGCTGCCTCCGATTGGCTGCTTGCGTGTGTGTGTGTGCGTATGAGGAAGCCAATATAGTAATGCTTGCCAACATGCCCTCCCCTCTTCCTTACAGCTATCCTCTGCCAGGTCCTTCAAGGCAAACAGAAAGCAAACCATTTATTTATTATTGTGTTTTAGCAGTATGAGGCAAAACGATGAGGCTCATGTTTTTATACCGTAATGTTTACAATAGAATCAGACTCTTTCGGCACATTCAGCAGGAACGCTAGGACTTTTTGACTATGATGAATCGTTTTACACAACTGAAACTGCTTGTTTGGTGGAATGATTTGTTTTGCTCAACAGAATGATACCTGAATCATTCCTAGCTAGTCCACACCGACTGTGCCAAAATGCAGACGCTGCCAAGACTCCAGCTTAGATGGGCATGTGGGACATAAGAGCATGAAGGCAGGCTTAAGAAGGCATATATGTAGGGATGCACCGATATTCAAATTGTAGTCTATACCGATAATCTCTTGTGTTATGGCCGATAGCTGGTATATGGCTAATTTTCAAAATTTATACTATTTTGTCTATATAATTAAATTAAGAATAAAACACTAAAAACTACATTTAGGTTAAAAAATATATTAATTGAGAATTTCTCAAGATTACATTCACAATGTTATTGAATTATTCCTGTTTTAAATATTAACTTTAAGTTAATCTAAATGTAAAAATAGAGGAAATGAGCGTGCATATTTAAATATACAATATCGGGCAAAAAATTTCCAATATTGACTCACTAATAAATTAAAATACAACAACTGATACATTTAAATTTAAA
>RJVU01053643.1:2082703-2100549 GCA_003731715.1 Anabarilius grahami | reverse complement strand
CTAACTGATAAATTTAAATACTACCAAACGATAACTGATATAATGCCTAAATTATAGCTGCATGCAGCAATTATCGGGGTTCAAAAAGGTAGCAAGCCTGTTAACCATCTTGATCATAGATGGAAAAGACCATTTACAGCAAATACAGGCAATTTACCATTGGAAACATATAGTTTTTAAAGCTTTTTAACAGTTATCGAGGTTGATCCAAAGACCTAGGACTAGTTCGCCAAAGTTGGTTTTTGAAATAATCTCCAATATTCGGTGGACAGTGGTGGTCCTAGAGGCAAAGTTGGTCAGAATGAGGAGTTCTACCACGTGGTACAAATGTCGTGGGCTAAACGCGAGGCCTCTAGGGCCATGAGTCAAACAAGTCCAGTGAGTTTCATTCTGATTGGCCTCTGTTAAATTCCAACGACATAAGACACTTGAGCCTACAAGGTTTAGGAGTCTTTGAAAATGTAAAAAATTTAACAATTACAATAGGGTTTCAACTGTACGCTCTTAAACCACTAATTATTGTGCATCCCTACATATATGAAGTTCTTCCACAGATAATATCACAAATCCCTCATCTTCATGGCTTCAGGTCTCTTGCGTGCGATTCTGTTTCATTGATGTTTACAGCTTTTTGACAGAGATAGGGGCACATGTTAACTCTCTGAAATCAAGTATTCTTATTTTTTACGAGGCAAAACTTATGCTGATTAGCACTTTTTAAATGTTCTGTATCTAATGAGAATTATTCAGTATCACAAGCAGCATGATGTCGATAAAGAAACTGACTCGGTTTGGGTAGTGAGAGGCCTCTATTTTCGGGGCTCGCATTGAGCTACGCTTGCGTGAACAGAATGGGCTACTACATTTTTTGATTCATTTCCGTTTGAGGCCACTTCACATCCCCACCACTCAAATAGGAATGACCGTAGCATGCACATGATTTGATCCAACTGCGTGCAGTCAGTGAATGCCAGCTTGACTTATGTTCTCTTGAATTGTTCTGCTCAGCTATTTATATTTAACCTGCTTACAATTCATGCTTGTATATATGTGTGTATATATGCGTCTGTACATATTTGTACCGCTTCCAATCACATCTGGTAATCTGAATCTCATTGATGGACAAGAACAGTGTGCGTAATGCAACTCTTGACTGTTAACACTGTAGTGCTTTCACAAATTTTCACACTCTTGAGTATTTTTATTAGTAAGTATTTTGAAATCAGCCCTCTCAGCGTACTACAATAAGTCTGCGGCCATTTGTTTTGTATGCCGTTTGTGCTTTGCTGAAACTTTGACTTTACAAGCATGTTTACACATTGATTACAGATCATCTATGCTGCATTATATAATTCTGAAAGAAATGTTTCAAAGACACCAGCTGAGTCCAATTCTCTGGGTTACAAGTTCTACCTGCTGTTCTATTGTTTTGTAATTAAAAATAAATCCGTATTTGTGTTTATTAAACATTCCCTTACAAATTCAACAGCGTTTTGGTGAAAGCACCCGTGCTAGTCAAGATTCCTCTGTGACATGAATTGATTTGAGAGGCATTATGATAACTCTTGTTGCTAATATAATCTTGATTTTGTGCAGATTTGCCTGTGCATGCCTTAATGAATTGCTTTGGAACAATAATATGTGATGTACACTGTATCTGAACCGAAGCGTTTGATAGATCTTGCAGTATTGATCCTTATTCTTCTCTGTATACTGGAACTGATTATGCATCAATTTGTCCAGTGAATAAACTGTCCCTCATTATGCCACTCCTCTGTCTTTATAAACACATTTGAGACTCAATGTGCCTTTTGCTAGATCACACACTCTTTCCCTCTCCACTGTTTCTTTGCTCCCTCTATACTGCATATATGTCTCCAGGACGTTACAGTTTCCAGGGCAACGGTTGGTAGGCGAGGAGGACAGTGAGGGACTGGGGTGCAGCAGGATATAGGGAGAAAGAGAGTGTGCGCTCGGTCTTCACTGGTGTGTTTAAAAATCTATCTCATTTGAATTTTATAGCAGCATGCATTATTAAAAGGCTCTAGAGGAGTGGAGACAGTGTGTGTGTGAGCGAGTTAGGTTAATGGGAGCTGCAGAGACAGATTGGTTTAAAGTTGAGGCTTTGAAATGGAGACAGTGAAAAAGGTTTATTTTTGTGCAACAGACAGAAAGAGGAGGGGCCGATCGAATACACGCTTTCTGAAAAGAAGAAATGGCACAGACACTAAAAATGCATAGCCTAAGGACATTTTAGCCAACATGCTTGCATATGTCATGATGTTTTGTGTAACATAGTGAGCATAATAAGAAAATCAGGTAATATGTTGAAAAGTGAATCATAATGCAGTCAGACAGATGGGAGGGTGGGCCAGGGGCAGCAAAAAAAAAAAAAGAAGAGAGATGGGTTTCTGCATCAATTACAGCTGAAACATCATTATTTTTGAAGATAGATCCTGATATTAGAGTTTAAACTATAGAGACAGAATTGTTAGAAATCAGAAGGTGGTTCAAGGGAAACACACTAGACTGATAACTCATTTTCAGATTAATGAAAAGAAGTGAAAACAATATAGGAAAGTTGGATGGATGAAGTGGCAGTAAGGTAACTTTATTTAAAGGTAGGGTAGGCAATTTTTTATAAACACTTTTTGTTATAATGGTTGAAACTCTCTTTACATCCTGATAGCAATCAATAATAGAAGTGGTCTAAATATAAAAAATGAATGTACATACACTCTAAAAAATGCTGGGTTAAAAAAACCCAAGCTGGGTAAAATATGGACAAACCCAGCAGGTTGGGTTAAAAGGCACCTATTATGCCCNCTAGACTGATAACTCATTTTCAGATTAATGAAAAGAAGTGAAAACAATATAGGAAAGTTGGATGGATGAAGTGGCAGTAAGGTAACTTTATTTAAAGGTAGGGTAGGCAATTTTTTATAAACACTTTTTGTTATAATGGTTGAAACTCTCTTTACATCCTGATAGCAATCAATAATAGAAGTGGTCTAAATATAAAAAATGAATGTACATATATCTTCTGTGGAAGTCGCAGGACCAAAAAATGTTTGTCCAATCATTGCATTCGGTCTGATTAGGGCTGCACGATTTATCGCACGATACGAAAAATAACATAAGAATTGTGCTTAAACTATTTTTTTTTAAATGAAATCGCAAAGGCTGCGATAATTTTTTATGCACAGCTTGTCAGTGAAGTATGGCTCCCAATGCTAATCCATCGGAAAGCACTGTGAGTTTGAGTCGCTTATAATGTACATTTGAAAAAGCAACACACGTCAAACATCTTTCCAGACATGAGAAGCACTTATTAACATGTCCAACAAAAGACAACATTTAATAACATGTTTTTACTCCAAACTCACTTCATAACGACAGTTGAGCATCCTTCTGTGAAATGATGTGGCTTCTTAAACAGAATAAGGCAGTCGTGTGTTTATTGGTCATGTTTAATCAATCAAAGCGTTTCAATCTTTATTGAAAGCTACTTCTTTATTCAGCTACAGCGGTAGTATGATGCCCATAGGGATTTCCTGGAGTGTGATAAAGTTTGCAATAAATCACATATCATCAGTGCGATCCATAAGGCTGTGCAGAGTTGTAGACAGACAGTCACAGAGCACCACAAACAAACAGCAGCCGCCTTTTACAGTTCCTCCTGAACCAAAACAACAAGCTTATGCTGTGTTCATGCCATGTTGTAACTGTAATTAAGAGATGCTCTACCTGGAGCTGTTCACATCCTCAGACTCCAATTTTTGCATTTCTGTGTCAACACTATCAATGCCGAAATGAATCTGCAGCAGTCAGGTGTTACAAGTTAGAGCTCTGTAAGGTGTTTACATTAATTAATATTGTAATGTTATGTGCTTTGAGACATGAGGTAATTTAACGCCGTCTCTCGTCTCGTGATGCTTTGCAGAATCTGCTGTGTGAGTTCATTGTTTTGGAGGAGGTGTGGCTTCGGCGAGAGTACTCTGAAGGGAGGTTGGGATCTCATGCTTTCAAAGCTAGCTTGCTATTGCTAGCCTCTCCGAAATTGCCTACCCTACCTTTAATTTGTAATGTTTTTTTGTACATTGGTCTGATTCACATATTACATACTTGTCCAATCTGTCATACGTGCATGAAATACAGTACCATTCAAAAGTCATTTTGAATTTGAATCGGTAAGATTTTTGGGAAAGAAATTAATACTTTTATTCAGTAAGCAAGGGTGCAGTAAATTGATCAAAAGTGACAGTAAAGACATTTATGTTGTTACAAAACATTTATAAAACAATAATTGCTGTTCTTTTGAACTTTCTCAAAGAATCCTGAAAAAATGTATCAGTTTTCACAAAATAAGCAGCACAACTGTTTTCAACATTGATAATAATAATAATCATGTGACACTGAAGACTGCTGAAAATTCTGTTTTGACATCACAGGAATAAATTACATTTTAAAATATATTCAAATAGAAAACATTTATTTTAAATTGTAATTATATTTCACAATTTTTTTTTTTTTTAAGAATAAATGCAGCCTTGGTGACTTCTTTCAAGAACATTACAAACACTTAATGAATGACCCCAAACTTTTGAATGATATGTGAATAACCAGCAATTTCATTATTTCACATCAGAGCCTACATATACAGCTCGAGATTGGCTAACTGGATCCCTGCTGCTAAGGTATAAATTACCACTTAATTTGAATGTACCCAATGCAGATTAATTAGTGCCTTACTTCCAAATACGTCTCCATGGATGGACTGAACAGACTGAGAGAGACCAGTGAAGGTTAAATGTCACAAAAGAAAAGAGAGAAGTGGAGATGACAAGATGGAGTGCACACTTAACCTTGAGGGATTTAATTATACAATCTAATCAAATAACAAAATCTGCTAAATCTGATCTAAGTGGGAAAGGTTGTATCTCTGTCTGTTTGGCAAGCTTTAGGCCTTTTGTTTGACTGTGATGGTAATAGCACTTGAGAACTTGGTAAGGATGGAAGTAATCCACAGACTCCCAACTCTCATTAAACCTTTTGATGCATGTTCATTAAAGTGGAGGTCCTTAAAAGCCTCTTTCTTTTTAAACTATGATGTTACATGCAAACCACCATTTTCACGTTATTCTATGTAACTGCGTTTAATATTATTACCTATTATTTAACATAAATTCAACACAACTGACAGAAATGATGATTCACCAAGTGCCTTTTGCTATGGTCAGATGTGTAATGTGCAAAAAGAAAAAAGAGAAAGAAATTGTATTACTTTTTTTTTTTAAAGTATGTATATTAAATATTTTATATATAAATATTTGTACTAGAATCCATGACGCTCAAGGCCTGATGACATTGTGAAGCTTAGGACCTCTTGAATAAAAACAAAAAAGACAGAGACTTGTGTGTCCTTGTGAGCCAGAGCCAGACGACAAACTCTTTCACAGGCAGACAGCGGCAGACATGTTTTAGATAAGGCCTTCTGCGCTCAGAGCTTAATTAATACCTCAGATGAAAAGATTGAATTACATGCAGGGCAATCAGCCAATCTTATGATTAAAGGCTAAGCCATTAAATGGATTGTGTTGGCTGCTGCAAAACATGATATCACAAAATAGCGCCTCCCTATGGTTGCCTTCAGAACACTAATTTAGCGAATTTTTTTGCTTGCACCTAGTCAATAGATAGCAATATAATTATTTAAGGGAGTACAAACATTTACAATAACACATACATTTAAGCTTTATTATTTACTTGACTATTTTTTAATAATTGTTGTTAATTTAGTTTCTGGGGGCAGTTGCATAAACACAGTCACACAGCACTCGTCAGACCTAGCAGTTTGTCAAGGGTCATTTAGTTTTAAACATCTATGAAAACAGGATAAAATACAGCTGCAAGCATCTATGATCGGGCCCAAGCCCCGGCGCCACAAGCACCCCAGTGACTTTATGACTACTTTAAAGTTATTTGAATATGCCACATCTACTGCAGCAGCTGGTGCCACCATGACCACAAAACACAACAGCCACATCCATGAGATCATTTAAATTTAGATGAATTTCATGTCATGGACCAATATCAAACGAATGTGACGTTATCAAAATATTCCAGAAGTATTTCTCTTAAGGTCTTTTTAGATTTTTATTAAACTAATTATTTAAACTAAACTATGTTGTCAGTGCAGATGAACTGGTTCTATGCCTTTATTTTGTTAAACTGATAGAACAAGATAAGGCCTGGGAGATTTCTTATCTGGGAATGTAAGCAAAAGCACACAGGAATGAATGGGTTACACTATAAACCATCAAGAGAGTAAAATAGACTCATGCATACACAAACTCACACACATTTGTACATGTGGTTTATAGGGACTCTTCATAGGCGTAATGGTTTTATACTGTACAAACTGTATATTCTTTCCTCTAAACCTACCCATCACAGAAAACTTTTGACATGTTTTGAATTTCAAAAAGCACAGTTTAGTATGTTTTTAGGCCATTTGGTTTACGAGGACACATGGAAAAATCATGTTTACATCATGATTTTTCCTGTGTCCTCATAAACCTACATCATACGCATGTCATTATACACATTTTTTTTGTCCTCATAAACCATATTTACAAACACATACATACACATGTTTGGTTCACTATCCTTGTAGGGACACTCCATAGATGTAATGGTTTTTATACTGTAAACTGTATATTCTATCCACCTAACCCTAAGAATAAACCTACCCATCACAGAAAACTTTTGTCATTTTTACATTTTCAAAAAAAACATCATTAGTATGTTTATTAATCTATTTCTCCCATGGGGACGGCTGGCTGGTCCCCACAATGTAGGTGATCTCAGGTTTTACTATGCGCACACACACACACACACACACACACACACATACGCACACACACACGCACACACACACACGCACACACACACACACACACACACAGTCTAAATAAATATCCAAATGTAATACCTACTAAAAGTATTTCTGTCTGAAAATACTGTTCTCAGCAACAAGGTACTGCACAACCCAATTAAAAATAGATCTATACTGCCATCTAGTGGTTATCCTATTTATGAATTTGATTTAGTTTCTTTCAATCAATCAGAGAGCATTAATCTTCCTATTTTTATCATATTTTTACATATAATTGAAAAATCTGAATAAAATGGTTTTTTTTCTAATATTTGTAGTATTGTATATAGATGCAAATGGTGTATAATTTAGAAGTGAATATTGTTTAATGATATTAATTAATCTCAAAACACAAAATATTGAAGAAAAAAAATAATTGAACTGAAAACATAGTAGGCCTACATGCATTTTACATTCATACAGCCTCCATTACCAAACAAATTTAGTTTAAATCAACAATGATTTTAGAAGATGAGACACTTCCAGTTTCCCTTTTTTATCTTACTTTAATCCCTCAATAGTCACATCCATGTGATCAGCGTCTTACATCGAACATACAGCTGAAGTTTAATCAAAATCAGACTGAAAATCAGATTATAACACTTCCTGTTTCCCCTTTATTGCCATAAGTTAATTCTCTCGCCATGGCCAAACCATTCGAGATATCAAAAATCCACTAGCAGTTTAACACCCTCAATGTCTTGGGTTCATGCTGACGAGTTTGGTGGCAAACGGATGAATTGCCTACTTTAATTCCAAATTTCAAATTATGTATTCAGACACACTACAGGTGCTAGTCATATAATTAGAATATCATCAAAAAGTTGATTTATTTCACTAATTCCATTCAAAAAGTGAAACTTGTATATTATATTCATTCATTACACACAGACTGATATATTTCAAATGTTTATTTCTTTTAATTTTGATGATTATAACTGACAACCAAGGAAAATCCCAAATTCAGTATCTCAGAAAATTAGAATATTACTTAAGACCAATACAAAGAAAGGATTTTTAGAAATCTTGGCCAACTGAAAAGTATGAACATGAAAAGTATGAGCATGTACAGCACTCAATACTTAGTTGGGGCTCCTTTTGCCTGAATTACTGCAGCAATGCGGCGTGGCATGGAGTCGATCAGTCTGTGGCACCGCTCAGGTGTTATGAGAGCCCAGGTTGCTCTGATAGTGGCCTTCAGCTCTTCTGCATTGTTGGGTCTGGCATATTGCATCTTCCTCTTCACAGGTCAGGCGAGTTTGCTGGCCAATTAAGAACAGGGATACCATGGTCCTTAAAGGTGCCGTAGAATGTGTTTTCAAAAGATGTAATATAAGTCTAAGGTGTCCCCTGAATGTGAAGTTTCAGCTCAAAATACCCCATAGATTTTTTTTATTCATTTTTTTTAACTGCCTATTTTGGGGCATCATTAAAATTTGAGCTGATTTAGGCTGCGGCCCCTTTAAATTCTCGTGCTCTCCGCCCCCGGAGCTCGCGCTTGCCTTAAACAGCATAAACAAAGTTCACACAGCTAATATAACCCTCAAAATGGATCTTTACAAAGTGTTCGTCATGCAGCATGTCTAATCGCGTGGCTAAAGCTAACATTACACACTGTTGGAGAGATTTTATAAAGAATGAAGTTGTGTTTATGAATTATACAGACTTATTAATTATACAGTGTTTAAAAATGAAAATAGCGACGGCTCTTGTCTCCGTGAATACAGTAATAAACGATGGTAACTTTAACCACATTTAACAGTACATTAGCAAAATGCTAACGAAACATTTAGAAAGACAATTTACAAATATCACTAAAAATATCATGATATCATGGATCATGTCAGTTATTATCGCTCCATCTGCCATTTTTCGCTGTTGTTCTTGCTTGCTTACCTAGTCTGATGATTCAGCTGTGCAGCTCCAGACATTAATACTGGCTTGTCTAATGCTTTAAACATGAGCTGGCATATGCAAATATTGGGGGCGTACATATTAATGATCCCGACTGTTACGTAACAGTCGGTGTTATGTTGAGATTCGCCTGTTCTTCGGAGGTGTTTTAAACAAAGGAGATTTATATAAGAAGGAGGAAACAATGGAGTTTGAGACTCACTGTATGTCATTTCCATGTACTGAACTCTTGTTATTCAACTATGCCAAGGTAAATTCAATTTTTAATTCTAGGGCACCTTTAAACCAGGTACTGGTAGCTTTGGCACTGTATGCAGGTGCCAAGTCCTGTTGGAAAATGAAATCTGCATCTCCATAAAGTTGGTCAGCAGCAGGAAGCATGAAGTGCTCTAAAACTTCCTGGTATACGGCTGCGTTGACCTTAGACCTCAGAAAACACAGTGGACCAACACCAGCAGATGACATGGCACCCCAAACCATCACTGACTGTGGAAACTTTACACTGGACCTCAAGCAACGTGGATTGTGTGCCTCTCCTCTCTTCCTCTAGACTCTGGGACCCTGATTTCCGAAGGAAATGCAAAGTTTACTTTCATCAGAGAACATAACTTTGGACCACTCAGCAGTCCAGTCCTTTTTGTCTTGAGATGCTTCTGACGTTGTCTGTTGTTCAAGAGTGGCTTGACACAAGGAATGCGACAGCTGAAACCCATGTCTTGCATACGTCTGTGCGTAGTGGTTCTTGAAGCACTGACTCCAGCTGCAGTCCACTTTTTCTGAATCTCCCCCACATTTTTGAATGGGTTTTGTTTCACAATCCTCTCCAGGGTGCGGTTATCCCTATTGCTTGAACACTTTTTTCTACCACATCTTTTCCTTCCCTTCGCCTCTTTATTAATGTGCTTGGACACAGAGCTCTGTGAACAGCCAGCCTCTTTTGCAATGACCTTTTGTGTCTTGCCCTCCATGTGCAAGGTGTCAATGGTCGTCTTTTGGACAACTGTCAAGTCAGCAGTCTTCCCCATGATTGTGTAGCCTACAGAACTAGACTGAGAGACCATTTAAAGGCCTTTGCAGGTGTTTTGAGTTAATTAGCTGATTAGAGTGTGGCACCAGGTGTCTTCAATATTGAACCTTTTCACAATATTCATATTTTCTGAGATACTGAATTTGGGATTTTCCTTAGTTGTCAGTTATAATCATCAAAATGAAAAAATAAACATTTGAAATATATCAGTCTGTGTGTAATGAATGAATATAATATACAAGTTTCACTTTTTGAATGGAATTAGTGAAATAAATCAACTTTTTGATGATATTCTAATTATATGACCAGCACCTGTATATAGTAGGGAAGTATTTGATTTCGGATGCAGTGCATGTGTTTTTCAAAAAACCCATAATAGCTGACTTCCTGTTGGGCTGGCATATGATTATGAGCACAAAAATTGATCAGCTTGATGAGATCTATAAGTGTATGAAGTTTGGTTATTGTATGTGAAAAGGGTTGCGCTACGGAGCCCCTCAAAAATGATCATATAAAAGAGCCCCCCATGATCCACCCCCCAGTCAATTTCTGCCCAGACTTAATTTGAAAATGTGTGCAAAGACTTTTTGAGCTTGTTACGGCCCCAAAAAGTGCCAGAGAGTTTGAAAAAAGAAGAAGAAGATAACAGAAAAATCCATAGGAAAACAATAGGGTCATGTGCCCCCTTGGGCTTGGGCCCTAATAAGCATGAGGGAGTGCAGTACATGATTAGCTAACTCTACCTATAGTGATTTAATGTTGTTGCTAGATAATGGTGATGAATGTGTTTCAGATGATGTCCAGACATAAGGGTCACTGACACTAAACATACAAATATCTCAAAACTCATAATTACAATAATAATCTTCACTCATATATTTCCTTTCAAATATACAAACAGATTAAACTGGTATTGCAAAATATTTTGAAGATTTAATATTATCCAGAAATGTAAATATGTCTACTCGTGCACGCTACGGTACAGTAGGTGGCAGTAATACACATCTAGAGTCTGCGTATAGCTATTGAAACAAGAGGAGAAAAAGCAAGTGTAGTGAGTTGCTTTTATTCGCGTGTTTTATCGAATTTGTTTTCTTTTTATACTTCGGTAAAATGTCAAGACTAGATAAGTTACATTCTAACCTGATGAAGCGAATGTCAATTGTCATTCGTGAGATTTGGGTGGAGGTGGAAGCGACGGTGAAGGACTATCAAAAGGAAGCAGCCCAAACACGATCAGAAAACGCGAAGCTGAAACAACAGCTGAGGGATGTGCTGAGGAGGAATCAGGCACATTTAAACGGTAAATTCACACTTAAACGCCCATTTTATACATACATTTTCCCATCAACTGCAGTTTAATAGTAAAACCGACTGACACAGAAGCTTATTTTCCACCAAGTTTCTGTCTCACCTCACTGGTCTAGTGTTTTTCTGTCGTATCCAGCAATTACAATCATACAACATTATCATTGTCTGTTGAATAGATATTCAATTTATTGTAGAAAGTTAATAACATTTTTATTAAAAAAAGAAAGAAAGAAAGATGAAGGAGAGAGAGAGAGGACAGTGGCTAGAGCTGCAGGGCCATTCGGAAAGAAATGAAAACTTGACCAGTCCACCACAATAATTGATCGTTTTTACAGATTTTTATTTATTAATTAAGTTATATAATGTCCTTTTGTGGACGTGGATTTATCAACACAGGTAAAAATATATAAATTTGCCAACCATTATAATTCTATTTAGGCTTTTATTAAAATGTTTAATTATGATGATATTGTATTTTGATTGCTAGATACGACAAGACCAGTGAGGTGAGAGAGTGGAAAATAAATTCTATCTTTGTTTTTTTTAATGAATAATGAATAGAGTAATGAAATCACACAAATCAGGTATGTACAGGTATATACAACTGTATTCATATATGTTCTGAACATATACACTACAGTTCAAATATTCAGGGTTATTCATAAAAAAAAAAGAAGAAATTAATACTTTTACTCAGCACGGACACATTAAATTTGTCAAAAGTGACTATTAATACATTTTAAAATTATACAAAAGATATATATTTCAAATAAATGCTGTCCTTTTAAACTTTATTCATCAAAAATCCTGAAAAACGTATCATTGTTTATACAAAAAAAAAAGATAATGTTTCTTGAGCAGCAAATCAGCCTATTAGAATTAATGATTTCTGAAGGATCATGTGACACTGAAGTAATCATGCTGAATATTCAGCTTTGCCCTTACAGGAATAAATTACATTTTAAAATATATTAAGATATAAAACAGTAATTGTAAACTGTAATAATACTTAACACAATTATTGTTTTACTGTATTTTTGATCAAATAAAGACAGCCGTGGTGAGCATAAGAGACTTAAAGGGTTAGTTCACCCAAAAATGAAAATTCTGTCATTAATTACTCACCCTCATGTCGTTCCACACCCGTAAGACCTTCGTTCATCTTCAGAACACAAATTAAGATATTTTTGATGAAATCCGATGGCTCAGTGAGGCCTCCATTGAGAACAAGACAATAAACACTTTCAATGCTCAGAAAGCTACTAAAGACGTACCTAAAACAGTTCATGTGACTACAGCGATTCAACCTTAATGTTATGAAGCGACGAGAATACTTTCGCCAAAAAAAACAAAATAACAACTTTATTCAACAATATCTATTGATGGGCGATTTCAAAACATGAAGCAGTGTTTTGAAATTGCCCATCACTAGATATATTGTTGAATAAAGTCGTTATTTTGTTTTTTTGGCATACAAAAAGTATTTTTGTCGCTTCATATCATTAAGGTTGAATCGCTGTAGTCACATGAACTGTTTTAGGTACGTCTTTAGTAGCTTTCTGAGCATTGAAAGTGTTTATTGTCTTGTTCTCAATGTAGGCCTCACTGAGCCATCGGATTTCATCAAAAATATCTTAATTTGTGTTCTGAAGATTAACGAAGGTCTTACGGGTGTGGAACGACATGAGGGTGAGTAATTAATGACAGACTTTTCATTTTTGGGTGAACTAATCCTTTAAAAACATGGAAAAAATCTTATGACCACAAACTTTTGATTTACCAAGAAAAATTCTTTGTGCGTGCAAGAACAATAAGGCAATAACGCTCTTTCTGATTCTGATTAAATGGTTGTATAGACATTTAAGCAACACCTCTTTTTTTTTTTTTTTTNTTTTTTTTTTTTTATTTTGACTTCAACACTCTTACCTAAACAAGAGAATTTTTAACTATAATAACCAAATGCAATTTGAGTCTACTAAACTAATTTCTGATTTCCACTCAATTTCAAATAACAGCAATAATTTTGGTGAAATTAATGTATAACAATTCATAAAATTTGGCAATGACGGAGAACAGTTTTGCTTTTAAATTGTTAAATTGACAACTAAATAAACAAATTCAAATGATTTGGTACATGAACTGTGATCTCATTGAAACAATGAAAATATGATGACACAGAAGTGCTTGTTATCTTGATTAAAGGAACAATGTGTTACTTGAATGCTTGTTAAGTGAAATGTATTTCCTCAATAGCGCTTTTAACTCTGACACCAAGCAGAGAGTCAAACAGGTTTCAATGTCAAACAGGTTTCAATGGGATTAAACGTTCAGCCATTACAAATATTTAGTTCCATGCACACCCAAAAAGGCCACTCTGTACATCCTTAGGTTGCTTAGACCTGATATACTTATGTCGCATTTGATGACTATAATGACTCTAGCTTCTAATAATAAGTACTGTCAGGGAATGTCGTTTTCATCCTTTCTTGCTTTCACCATACAGGACAAGTCCACTATATCTCACCTGATGAAGTCTCACCTACAGAATTACCATCACGTGGGTACAGGTCCCCAATCGAATCAGAAGACCTAGAGGATCAGCAAACGGAGGCCGATGAACAGGGTCAAGATTCACCAAGTGAACTGAAGCCACGCATACTAGATGTCACTTCAGTCTGTAAGACAGAGGCAGAGGACAGGGAGCTAGCGCATCAAAAAAATGCAGGCGAACAACGACTCTTTCCTCAGTTCGACAGCTCGAGTACAGATGAGACGTGGGATGTGACCTCGCCCACTGTTTCGACACCGAGGATTAAGATTGAGCCAGAGGACACCATTATCACAATAACATCTTCAGTTACTACTACCCCTGCCCATGCTGGTCCATGTCAGGACTCAGAACCTGCTCACCAGCTGAGAACAGCCAGCGACGCGTTGAGAAGACCGCAGCGAAAGGATCGCCTTCGTACACGGTTCACCAAACCTAGGAGAGCATCAGCAAAAGATCAGGATCAAGATGGGCTATATAAGTGTAATAAATGTGGAAGGCAGTTGAAGGACTTTGCAAAGCTGCAGCTCCATAAGAAATTGCACGATAGGTCCTTCATCTGTCACTGGTGCGGCAGAAACTTCTCCAAGTTTGACTACCTTCGGATGCATATGCGCACACACACCGGAGAACGGCCTTACCGCTGCAACTGGTGCTCAAAGACCTTCAGCCAGAGCGGGAACATGAGGAGACATGAGCGCACGTGCCAGCGATTCAATGAAGAACCAGCAGCGCATACGCTAGAAGACGACCAACAGCTGTCCGCCGAGTGACGAGTGCATCGTTGTTGCCAGATCGCTGCAGGCACACCTCGAGAAAGAACCTGTTATTGTCATAGAGAGCTTGATTTTTATTAGATATATTGGGATATTTATTATTTTATCAAGTATGTTAGAAGCTTCCATGTTACATAAAAATACAGAAGGCCGATATGCTGTTTGACTAACATTTCTATGACCTTTCCAGTCAATATGTGTGCACAAATGTCTCCAGTGCTTCGCTTTTCCCCTTTGAGGAAGACCACTTTGTGTCTTGTACCATGAGTTACCATACTTCCAGACTGATGTTGACTATTATAAATACTCCACAGAGAGCAGTATCTTTCCTGAAATATTTTTAGGCAGTGCATAACTATACAAATGTATATTAACTAGAAAGGAATGACCTTTTATTATTCTATTAATTTACCATGATTTTTCCAGGCCTACACATCATGATTTTTAAATTCCAGGTTTTCAGTGGCCGCGGGAATCACTGAGAGGACAAGTTAAATATAAAATAGTACATAAGGATATGAATCAATGTGGTAGAATGAACCGTAACATTTACTTACTGCAGAATTGTCATGTAATTTGAAAAGATTATGACTGTCAAACAGGTGTAAATGAGGAACTTTGTCGTATGTAACAAACACTTGAATAAACTAGATGAAATTTAATTTGACATCAGTTATTGTATCCGAGGAAAATGTTAACGTGGCCATTGTGAGGATACTGACTGTGTGTGTGTGCATAACTAGTGATACACAGTTAATGTTGCCTTATCATTTTACATTTTTTTTTTACTTTCTTGTCATTTAACACATATTTTTTACCCAAACATGTCAGTTCCAGCACTGAATCACCAGTTACTAACACTGCATTAAATGCATTTATAATGATTATTTTACTGGTAGTATAATTATAATGTAATTATCTCAAACTACATTTAGCATTCTTAGTGTGTTAGTGTATTCAATTCTATTTTACTGTATTTGTATTGTTTATTCAGTTCATCTTTCATTGTGTTGTCTTTCTGTCCCTGTGTTGTAGGCTATACCCCAGATTTCTCCCAGGCAAATGGTCCATTAATGTAAATTTCCTGTAAACAGTTAATCATGTAGATACCATAGTTACTAGAGTAATTGTTACTATTGTAAAACTGTATTAAATTAATGTTGTTTAAACAGTGTAAGAAGCTTTCAGAATATGTCTTTTAATTAATTTTTTTTTTTTTTTTTACTGCAGTAATGACTAATACAAAGTCAGCACAGATTTATAGTAGTAACAATAATTTCAGTTACTACAGCCATGGTCAAAAGTTTTGAGAATGACAAATATTAATTTTCACAAAGTCTGCTGCCTCAGTTTTTATGATGACAGATTGCATATACTCCAGAATGTTATGAAGAGTGATCAGATGAATTGCACCTTAATCAACCATTTATCGGATCATCAGGAACTGCGAGGAGAGAGGTTTAATTGTTGTGAAGAAGGCTTCAGGGCGCCAAAGAAAGTCCAGCAAGCGCCGTCTCCTAGCTGCGGGATCGGGGCACCACCAGTGCAGAGCTTGCTCAGGAGTGGCAGTAGGCAGGTATGAATGCATCTGCACGGGGTCACCGTGATTTTGCCAAGTAAGACATGTTCCTGGATCAACATCTTTGTTGATCCTGGAACAACATTCCAATCAACCAATCAGATTTGAGGGACAAGTTTACCATTTATGTCAAGTTTAGGCTTGCAACCAGGGTTAGGTGCTTCTACATCAATGTTATTCACCTATCTTTCCCCTCTGATTTTAGGGATAAGTTATGGGTAGGATTAGGTTTAGGGGTAGGAATAGGGTTAAGACTAAATTTTCAGACTGGAATGTTGTTCCTGGATCAACAAAATATGTTGATCCAGGAACATGTCTTACTTGGCAAAATCACGGTGACCCACAACACGCACAGTGAGGTGAAGACTTTTGGAGGATGGCTTGGTGTCAAGAAGGGCAGCAAAGAAGCCACTTCTCACCAGGAAAAACATCAGGACAGACTGATATTCTGCAAAAGGTACAGGGATTGGACTGCTGAGGACTGCATTTTCTCTAATAAATCCCCTTTCCGATTGTTTGGGGCATCCGGAAAAAAGCTTGTCCGGAGAAGAAAAGGTGAGCGCTACCATCAGTCATGTGTCATGCCAACAGTAAAGCATCCTGAGACCATTCATGTGTGCTTCTCAGCCAAGGGAGTGGGCTCACTCACAATTTTGCCTAAGAACAATGCCAATTAATAAACAACGGTACAAAAACATTCTCAGAGAGCAACTTTTCCCAACCATCCAAGAACAATTTGGTGACGAACAATGCCTTTTCCAGCATGATGGAGCACCTTGCCATAAGGCAAAAGTGTTAACTAAGTGGCTCAGGGAACAAAACATCAAAATTTTAGGTCCATGGCCAGGAAACTCCCCAGACCTTAATCCCATTGAGAACTTGTGGTCAATCCTCAAGAGGNCCACCAACAGAGCATATAAAATACCAAAAATACAAATATTTTTTAAAACATCGCCAAGTAAAACGCTGATATAAAGAACTATCTCTTTACGACCACAACAACGGACACCTTTCAGACGCACATTCCGACTTCGCCACAGCGCCAGGCGCAAGTCAAACGAGCGCGGAAAAGGTAGACTACAGGTGACGACGAGGGAGCTTCAGTAGAACAACAGTGAACTGCGGTCAGATGAGATGTTGTCAGGCTATGTCGGTAAAACTCAGAAAAATTAACGTGGCTGTCCAATCAGCCGTTATACTGTGCTCGTGGCGCGCACTCAAGAATTGCATGCGCAAATGCGCCGGCGCGCGCTGCATAATTACTTTATAATAGCTTAAATAAAGCGCAAAAGAAACTACGAGCAATGACCGTCGTTGTTCTGTTGTAAGTTAAGTCATGAAATAACCAAACATGTACATGCATTTATTTGTTGACATGGTTTTAAATTGTTATCCAATTTGTTGGCCTTAAAATGTCTTAAAAATGCACATATGTACACCAGGGAAATCTAAATTTTCTCGAGGGATCATGCCCCCATACTTCCTAGCAAACAACATTTTCTGACCGCGGTAATTATGAAACCCTGCGTACGGCCCGGCTTATATTCTATCTAACGAAATCTGAGGTAAACATGTATTTCTACAAATGTGCGCACTTTTGGATTTAAAGTTTGTATGTGTATGCACTGTGATCAAAAATAAATGGGACCAAACGCGATTGAATGTAAAGGTTTATGTCTCGTTATTCTATTAATAACTACTGATTGATTTTGCATTACTATCAAAAATTAAAACACACCTCTCCTCACCCCCCC
>RJVU01053643.1:1995336-2074717 GCA_003731715.1 Anabarilius grahami | reverse complement strand
AGTGCTGTTATAATGCAGTGGTTTTAATAAAATTAGTTTGAAATGAATTGTTTTTCAGTCAATTGAGTCATTTCTGTGGGTGGTTTGGTGGTCTACTATACTAATATATTTTTTATTGAAATGCCATGCATGACATCTTAGAAAAAATTGTACTGTAGATTTGAAATGCCCCTTGTAGTCCTACAGTATCAGTGCACAGAGTTTGATGCTTTCAAGTTCATTGTTGAAGACAATGTACAAATATGCTGTTAACCTTGTATGACTTATGTTAAAACATATAGACATTATTAATTTACTTTTACATCCAGGCCATATTACACTTGGAGCTCATTGCATATGTTCTTGCTTCTCTCATTGTCAATTGGACTTGCATTTCTTTCAGAAGCAAAGAAAAAATGCTGCAGTGAAGGAGGCCAAAGTTGCTGGCAAACGTGAGTTCCGTTGTCGAAAGTGTGACAGAGTCTTCGCTTATAAAGCCAGGTTGCGTTTCCACATGAAGTCCCATAAGGCTGAAAAGGCTTTATTACGCAAATCTCTTAAGATGCCAGTCCAGACTGAGGTACCTGCTCACACAATGGATAATTTTCATCTGGATATATATCATTTCAATGAATGTTTTCCTAAGATTGATATTTATATTTCTCATAGCCACGTAAAGAAGAAACTATGGAGGTAGTACCTGAAACTACAGAAGTACAGAATTTGCAAGAGCTAAAGAAAACGTATGCCTGCCCACATTGTGATAAAGTGTTTATCCGTGAAGGGTGGCTGGAGCCGCACATTCGCACTCAACACAGGAAACTTCACAACTGCCGGACAAGATCACAACTGCCTTACTCCCAGGTTGGTTTTCAAATTTGTAAATATCTAGATGTTACTATATACTTTCTAAGACAGTGATCATTTTTATAACTTTTATTTCTGTATAATAACCCACACTTCTTTGTACTGATTTATAAGCAATTGCGTAAGCGCAGAATTGAGAAACAGAGAGTCACCGAGGCGTCTAAACAAAAAAATGAAGAATCAAAAAAGGTCAGCGATAAACCAAGCCAATCAAGAGATGAGTCCAATCTAGTTGTTGCTGGTTATACACAGGTTGGTTTTCAGATTTGTAATTGAATTTGAAGATGTTCTTACATACTTTCCAAGACACTGATCATTTTTGAACTTTTATTTCTGTATAATAACCCACACTCATTTTTTATTGATTGATAAGCATTTGCGTAAACGCAGAACTGAGAATCAGGGAGTCACCGAGGAGTCTAAACAAAAAAATGAAGAATCAAAAAAGGTCAGCGATAAACCAAGCCAATCAAGAGATGAGTCCAATCTAGTTGTTGCCGGTTATACACAGGTTGGTTTTCAGATTTGTAATTGAATATAAAGATGTTAATATATACTTGCTGAGACACTAATCATTTTTGAACTTTTATTTCTGTATAATATTAATAACTCGCACTCCTTTTTTATTGATTGATAAGCAATTGCGTAAGCGCGCAACTGAGAAACAGGGAGTCGCTGAGGAGTCTAAACAAAAAAAAGAAGAATCAAAAAAGGTCAACGATACACCAAGTCCATCAACTGATGAATCCAACCTGATTGCTGATGTGCCAAAAATCCCTACAGATGAGGCAGAACAAAGTGCAGATCTTCCTAAAAGGGGCCCAGATGAATCTAAGTGCGCTCCTGAGCAATCAAAAGAGGACACTTCAGACTCTGACAGAGAAACATCAGTTACTACAAAACTGAAGAGGATGTTTCCGTGCAAAGTATGTGGCAAAGAGTTTGTTCGGGAAAAGAAGTTAAAGAAGCACTCAAGGAAACACATAGGACATAGGTTGCAGGATGAAAAGAAAAGGAAAAGGGAAAATGAGATTTTGGAACAAGCAGGAATGATAAGGGAGGAGAAGGACGACAATGACAAGACGTCAACAAGTAATCACAACCTAAATACGGTATGTGTCTTTTACAAAAACCTGAAGAATGATCCAAATCCCTTTTTAAATTTCATAGTTTTAAATCACTCAAGCATATCAGATATGCATTTTTTGTCTAATGCCTGAGGATCCTTAAAATCTTTAGCAATCAATGGAATCAGAAGACATTCAGGAACCTAATAAGCACCTGCAAGGCTGATAATGTCTTTCTGAAGGAACTCTTATTTTCCTATTTTAGAAATAATAGATTACCCCCTGCACAAATATGTATTAAAATTATAATTTTTTTCGTACCCCTTCAACAGACACCTCAAGGATCCCCAAACAAAGAGTTGTTGCGGAAAGCCAAAACCAGAGGTCAAGGGCCACTACCCTGCCCATTTTGTGGCAAAGTTTTTGCTTGGGAAATGCGGCTAATGATGCATATGCAGATTCATTGTGGTGAGAAACCATACTCCTATCGGCAGCGCCAGACACGTTTTTATGGTGACCTGAAAAGGGGCCAACTCCCGAAAATCCATAATCAGGAGGTAGGAGAGACTATGCGATTAATCATTTTGACTGCTAGAGGAATTGTTTGTGCACTGAATCCTAGGTCATGTTGACCCAAAGGGCTGTTGTTCAAGTCATTATGGTTGATTGTCCGTTTCCCTCAATACAGCCTCCGGAGAACAACAGTGACAAGTCTGAAGAATCTGTGGGTGAAGAAACGGTGAATGAGGACGGATCTGCACATCTAAGCAGCGGTACAACCCATGCAACGTCTGGAGCTCTCGCAAGCAGTTCTAAGGCCACTGTACTGGAGGACTACACTGGCGGCCTTGGCCTTCTACCTCAGACAGTGATTGAGCAGCCTACCACCTGCAATAAGAGTAATCAAAGAACCAAACCCGAGTTATTCAGTGACATCATGAGCCACTTCAATTTGCAGCCGAGGATTGTTCTAGAGCCAATTACGTCTGAATGCAAGTACTGGAGCTCATTGTCTGGAGGCTTAAAGTCAGGTCGTTCTGAAAGAAGTGGCTTTGATCATGAACAAACCTCATGCTCCGTATTGGCAGATGCTGTGGAAGATGAAATGGTAGATGCTGTCGAAGATGAAATTGTGGATTCCAATCTTTGCATAATGCCAGTGGAAAGCTCTGGACATGGCATTCAGAACAAGTCTGAAATATGCCACAGTGTTGTTTCTGAGACAGAAATAGTCTCTGTAGAGGTTGGATCTCCACAATGTTATTCTCAATCAGAAGTAGAGCTTGATAAGTTTGGGGGCCCACTGGCTGATGAATCCTCTGAGTTAAATAACACAGAGAGTCAACAAAAAGAGGACCATGACTGTTATTTTCTTGGTGTTTCAGAGAAAACAGCCATAGACCAGTTACCTCTGATAATAATTGATGATGAACTAGAGCAGTTAAATGCAAGAACTGCTGCTGAACATTCTCAGTCTGAATGTGGAAGAATGAAGTGTGATTCGAAGTGTGATTGTAATAGCATTTCTTCTATGAAATTAACTGTCATGCCACAGACTAGCGATTTAGAGTCTTTGTTCAAGGAAACTAGTTTTGGTTCCATGCAGAAGAAAATTGACTCGGAATTAGTTTGTGTGGTCCTCTCAGATGTTGAAGACAATGTTGATGAAGATGTGTTGAATCCAAAGAGAACTGCCTCAGTGCCTAGAATTCAAAACAAACAATTAGATGTGTGCAACAAACCTGGTGAAAATCCTTCCAGCGACTCCAATTTTTCAGCTCCAGATGCAACTGAATCCATCAAGACAGAGTCCACATGTATTCATGCCAAATCTGTTGACGTTGCGTCAAAACATACTGATGCTGAGGTTTTAACAAGTGAAAGAAATGATCAGAGTATCTCAAATGATCCACTCACCAGAGACCAGATTGCTTCTATCACCATCAAACAAACAGAGGACAACCCCATGAGTTCGATGGAGGAGATATCATGTCAAACATCTGATATGGTATTTGCTAATCAGGCATCTCAGACAGAAGTTAATGTTGACATGAAACCGCCAGACATGGAGATTGTCAATGATGATGAGAGAAAAAATATGAATCTGGGTGTGAACAACCAGGTATGCAATAGCAGCAGATTGGAAAGTACAATAGAGACTCAGAAGTAAATCCAATCTTAATCAATCTGTGGAAATGTAAAGAGATATGTAAATACATGAACAGAGAAGTTTTACTTTCTATTTAATTATACTGTTTTCTTTAAAATGTTCCTTAATGTCAGATGTCAGAATCTGTTCTGGATGATTCAACTGACAACTCTGAAATCTCAGGGAAGAATGAACCTTCTGTACAAAATGTGAAAACCAATGCATTATCTGTGAAAAGTTCTGAAGAATTCGGAGTGCTCTCAAACTCTTCCACAACCCGTCAAACCTCTGACAGTAGTGGTAAGACTGCACAAATGAAGTAAAGCAAGCACTATATTGTCGGTTTTGTGGGAAGGCATGAAGAAAGATAGAACTGTGATCACACAAGAGAAGCCGAATTGGTAAAAGCTTTAAGTCTTGACAAAGACTAAACGAAAGTTATTGAACACTTTCGCCATTAAAAAGAAAACCAAGCAGATTTGCGATCAGGAACACTCAAGCCCTCCTAATCTTGCCTCTTGCCAGAGTGCTGCCCCGAAAACAATTATCCAAAAGTGGAGGGGCCTCTTGTCTTTAAAATTGACAGCAGCACAGCTCATGATCTTACACCAAGGAAGACTACCAGATCAGCCATCTAAAAGAAGTCAAATAAAAGTTGTACAAGTTCTCATTCACAGGTTGTTTTTTATTATTATTATTATTATTATTATTGAATAGTATTTTGTTGTTGTTGCTTTTGATTTTCTGCAATATATTTTACATGTAACAAAAAGTAACAGTCTTTTAGTATTAATAGGCAAAGACTGACCATACAAAGCATTTTGAATAGGGGTGTAACGTACCTCATTTATGAAGTCACGGTTCGAAAACTAAACTTATTATTATTATTATTATTAAACTGTGGTTTATTGAACAAATTGTGTCCGTCTTTAAATTCATTCAATTATAATTAAAATTTTCTTAAGGATAAAAACATCTATCTCTGCTAATGCTGTAAACTATATAGGGAGCCCTTACTTGCACATTACTATAATATTAGGTTACAATTAACAACAGCCCAAACTATTAAATTCAGTTGCCATTTATTTATTTTTATATATAATAATCAACACTCAAATAATAAAGAATTGCACATAATGCAGTTTTTGCAAAAACTTGTCTAATTGTAAAATTGTTTCTCCAATTCAGTGACTGTCATATCTTGTTTTCATGGCAGATTTATTTAAACATACATTAAAGACATCACTAACAGGTAAAGTAAAACATAATTAATATATATAGGCTAATGATATGATAGTGCATATTTTTAACAAAGAGTTCATTTATTTAGCGAACTAATATATTGCAGACACTGAATGGCTTTTCTGAGGTAAATGAATGCTACGTGACAAATTGCTGTTTTATTGATGTCTTTCTGCGGTTGAAACACTGATTGAGCGATTACACGAGATATGATACGTTTCAGTATGTTGTACTGTATCTTTCAACATACCTGCAGATGTTCATTCATACAACTAGTAACTAGCAGTGAAGAGGAAGGGATGATCGCGTTCACCTACAGCAAAGTCAAAACGGCATTTATTGTTTGAATTTCGTAACAAAATGGACAGAATTTGAAAGATAACATTTGTTTCTTATCGAAAGTAACCAAACACAGAGCTTATTGCGATTATTGTTAGTTAATGCTGGTTAAAAGTGGTTAAGCTACAATGCATTACCGCATGCGCCCCCTTCTGGATTGGAGTGTGGATCGCCTGTGACTGACTGTATTCGTCGTCTTGCTGTATGCACCGAACCGTGACGTCCGTACCGTACGGTTTGGGACGAATACATGTACTGTTACACCTCTAATTTTGAATTATTTAATTTATTACATTTCTGAATGCATTTATTAATTATTGCTTCTTTGCATCAACAGGGTCCTGAAGGCCAAAGCAATTCCATGGAAGACATTTTGAAGATACATCACTGCTATTACTGCAAGCAACCACATTATAGGATGATGGATCATCTTCAGTCAGTTCATCCTAATGAGCCAGAGGTGGCAAACGCTCTTACCTTTGACAAGAGCTCACAAGAAAGGATACATCTCTTGAACCGCCTTCAAACTAAGGGAAATGTTTTACACAGCACAAATGTGGTTCAAAGTAGTAAACAAGATTTAAAAACATTTATGAGCTTTGCACCAGACTGCTCATTTGATGATAGTGTTTATTGCATCTACTGTTTAGGGTTATTTAACAAGAAGTATTTTGCTACGCATTTAGAGCAGTGCAAGGGCAAATCAACTGACAGCGCTGAGGCTAGCTGTGGTGAAATTCTTCTCAATGCTGGGCCCGTTCCTCCAACTCCCACACTTACTTCCCCCTGGAGTCCGGAAGAGATTGATGCAAATCTAGAACCATCGGGTTTTCATTGGCTAAATACCACATATGGAACAGAGCAGCTAAATTTGGATAATGAACAAAGAAGTTCTTCCCATCAAGATGTCACATGCAGTTTAGGGCAACCAGATGTCTCAAGTCCAAATGAGGGGGTTAGAAATGATGGGCAGACAGAGGGTGCTAATTTACAATTCAGACATTCTCTTAAAAATGAAGTCCGCTATGATTTTATGTCGGTTAGTTTTCCGTATCTAAGCACTGGTCAAGAATCAACAGACTGTAAGAATGAAGAAATAAGTCTCCCAAAGTGTGATGTTGATCAAGAAAGGACAGTGACGGCAACATCAGACACCTGCTCCATCAAAGCTCACCCAGAATACAACGTTCTCAGAAATACGTTTGATGATTTCAGTCCACCTCACAGCAACCGAACTGTGGCTAATGACAGTGTGAAAGCCAAAACCCATGGAAAAGGAAGGAAGAGGATGAGGAAGAGGCGCTCGCGTATCCAAAATGAGGTAAATACCATTGTTGAATTTCACATTCTGAAATGTGTTCTTCAGGACTCCCTATTATTAGATTCTTTACATTTAAAGGATATTATAAATCTCTTCAAAGCTGTTCACATGTTTACATACTCACTTTTTTTTTGGTTTATACTGGAATGTAGAAACTTCCAGGGGCCGGTTGTACCAGCTGGATGTAAAAAAAGTTGGGTTCAAGCTCTACTCTGCACTTTGCTACATCCAGCCTTCCCATAAATATTTACACCTGTTGCACCAACTAAAACTACATCCAGGCGGAACTACACCCAGCATAGACAATGAGTGTCCACACTGACACATTCTACCGCAGTGCTAGCCGAGATGCAATTTACGCTATAGTTACAAACTTAAATTTGCTAATAATGAAGAACTGAATTTGCTTATGACATTATAACAAATGAAGCCACTGCGCCATCTAATTCCAATGAGCAAACGTTACCTAATGAGTCAGTGTTTATCTGAAGTCTCTCTGTATATTTTTACAAGGCAGATGCATGTAAATGGTTATTAAACGTCCTAAACACATAAAAGGTTATTTATACATCGGGAAATGTCCCTGCTAAAACTGTGAGCGAGCTGCATACAGGACCAATTCAAATGTCGAAGTGCTCATTCTGAAATCTGAATACAGACTTATGCTTTTTTTTTTTTTTTTTTTTATACATGCACATACAACTTAATTTATCTTATTTAATTATGTTATGTGTCAGATAAAATTGTTTTTATTAGTAGCCTACAGTAACTTAAAGGATAAGTTCACTTTCAAATGAAAGTTACCCCAAGCTTTACTCACCCTCAAGCCATATTACTTTCTGATGAACACAATCAGAGTTATATTAATAAATATCCTGAATCCTGACGCATCCAAGCATTATAATGGCAGTAAATGGGGCCAAGTTGTAAGTTGAACACGGACGTAGCATAAGCATTTTGAGCTGCGAGAGGCATTACACTTAACACATAACTTGTTAAATATGGATATTTTTCTTACACAAACGCATCGCTTCAATTCAGAAGGCCTTTATTAACCCCCGGAGCCGTGTGGAGTACGTTTATGATGGATGGATGCACTTTATTGAGCTTAATACTCGTTGGTCCCGTTCACTGCCATTATAAAGCTCGGATGCTGCAGAATATTTATTAATATAACTCCAATTGTGTTCATCAGAAAGAAATATTCATCTAAGATGGTTTGAGGGTGAGTAAATCTTGTGGTAATTTTCATTTTAAAGTGAACTAATCCTTTTTGATTTGGTGGCTAAAAATCGCTTGCTGTGAATGGACTTAAAAAACGTGCAATTTTATTTCCAAGCTTTTATGCTGTCCCTCCAAGCAGGATGATGCATGGTATAAAATTTCTGCTAATAATCCTAGATATGTTCATGTTTAATATTTACAATTCCTACATTTTGTGTTAGGTCAGTTACCTGTGTCGGCAGTGTGCAGTAGACACACCAATCGATGTTATAGGCCTATTGATTCTAAAATATCGATGTTATGTGAAATGAAAATCTTTTCCGAACAAGTCATGACTTTTTTAACATTACTCATACCTTTGACTAGGCCTAAGATTTAGTCTCAGACGTGTGGTACACCTAGATAGTGCAACAGGTATTAATTCTACACAGGACTTAAAATGCTGTACATTGCTGTGAACTGTCAGTCAGTCCCTACTGAGATTACCTTAACTCTACTTCCTCTTGTCTGAATGTAAATTTATTGTGAATGAAATGTCTATAGCAGTACTTTCGATGAACAAAGTCTAAGCAGTGGTGTTCTGCTTTTTTCCTCTCATTTGTATAGTCACTGATCATGGATGATGACTTGCTAGGTGAAGGAGAGATGCCTAGTTCAAAAATACATGTCTGCCAGCACTGCAGGGCAACTTTCTGCAGCTCCTACACACTGCGCAGACATGAATACACTCACACAGGTCAGTGTGCAAAACATTGCAACTCAAAGCAAGCTAGTCACAGACAAGAGCCAGGATCATTATTTATGCTCATTCTCATGCCTCTGTTTTTTAATTTGCACACAGGTGAGAGGCCATTCTGGTGTCATCACTGTAATGTGGGATTCATCCAGAAGTATCGCCTTTTAAAGCACACATTTGCATACCATGGTGAATTTATTAGTTGTTGTTTTGATTGTTACTATATTTTATTTTACTTGCATCAGGGTTTCTGAAAAGGTCTTAAAAAGTCTTAATTTGCCCTTACACAAGTCAAGGCCTTAAAAAAAATCTAGAAAGTCTTAAATTCATAAGGTTTTGGCTTTAAATGTTGCATGCATTGCAAAAAATGAATTTTTTTCCCCAAGTGTTTTTGTCCTCTTTTCCAATACAAATATCTAAACATCTTTAAATCAAGATACATTTGCTTGAGATGCAAATGTAAAATGAAATCTTGAAAAATTGAACAAAATTAAGTGAGTTTATGCTTAAAACAAAAACAAGTATCTGTCAATGAGTTATGAAAACTTCCCTTTAAATTACATAGATTTTTTTCCCCCTTTTTTTTTCTTGTTTTAATCATAAACTCACTTCATTTTGATGAATTTCACAGAAAACAAGAACTCATATGTTTGTTATTTTTGTATATCCAGTAAATACACCTTGATTTAAGAATCTTTTCTCAATTTAACGTAGAAACGAGCACATCCGAGTGCAGAAATCATCTTTCGACAGGGTTCAAGTGTGATTTATGAAACATTTATGTATCGCCAATCCCATTGTATGAATGATCGGACGCTAATAAATGTGGCGGCTGAAAACAATTGTTATTTAAATATCACACCCATATAAATTTATGTTTTAGAAGCCTCGCCCCTAGAGTTTGCAAAATGGAGAAAGGTAACCTGGCCAAGAAGAGGAAGTAATCTCATGAAAGACGAATTGATCTTACACCAAAAACGCCTCAAAATTGCAAACAACTAAATTATTATATAATTATTTAATATAAGAAGTACTTTATTAATAATGTTATGGATAGGCTACATAACACACTGTCAATAGAATATTTTACTATTGGAAACACATTTTTAAAGGATGAATATGTGGCTTACTGTCTTCATATATTTTCATTCCAGCCAGAATGCTCTCATAACAATTCTTCGCCAGATTTACAATGCTGCACGCAAACTCTAAAACTTCTGCATACGACTTGAAACCGGATGTGAGATTTGATTGTTGCCACTGCTCACGTCAATATTGATAAATGGCAAGTTTTTCATAGAAACGTGGAAATGAGGGCCAATTTGTTTTTCCCTTGACATTTACATTTAGAGAACATATTGACATATTGTGTTCCCTTCAAATTATTCCTTACTTTTTATTTACTTGGTCTTAAAAGGTCTTTAAAACGTCTTAAATTTACCTTCATAAAACCTGCAGAAACTCATCAAAATTAGAGATTTGTGTGAACTGTTCATGTTTTTGTTTTTTTTCATGTCTTCAAGGGGACATGTCAACTAACACAGACCAGGAAAAACCGAAAAGGCCGAAGAGAAGAATACAAGGTGGAGAGACATCAGTGAAGGATGAAGCTAGCCTTGAGGTAAAGTGATTTTTCCCTAAAAAACAAGAAGCTTTATTCTTATAAGAGAACAGAGTTAACATTCTTTTTTTTTTATTGACAGCCATCAGCAAAGAGTCCTGTTAATGATGAAACTGAGGAAAATGTTGCAGCCACAAAGCAAGGTACTTGTTTTTTCATAAATCCCAAAAAAGCATCAAAAGACCCAACCATAACAGGGTTCCCACGGGTCATTAAAAAGAAATTGAATCTCCTGATTTTAAGGCCATTAAAATTTCTTAAATATGTCATCTAATATATCATCTAATTGTTAATGAGATTCCAGAAAACATAGACATTATTTCAGTAAATATCGCACACCCCTAGAGTACAGTATTAATTATTGTATCTTCAGGTCTGAAAAAGGTCTTAAAAAGCCTTAAATTTGCAAGTATTTTTTGCTCATTCTTTGAAGCTTGTTACTTTTTTTCTTTTTTACCTGACTGAAGACGCTTTTGTTTCAGACACAGAGGTGAGAGAGTTCCACTGGGAAGAAGCAGGACACAGTAAAGTCAAAGACACAAATTGCTAGAAGTTATCGTTTACATCTTAGTGTTGTTTTTTATAAGATACAACATGTTTTATTTGTTTTGTAAATATGTTTTAGTGTTTTACGAAGTTGTCTGGTGGGGGGGGGGTTACCATATCTCTCAATCTGAAATGCAACGTGCAACAGTCTGTTTTAGTACAAGCTCATAAATGTCTCATTTCAAAGTTGAGACAACAATGAATTAAACATTTTTTGAGAAATTGTTTAATTGTTTATTATTATACACTACCATTCAAAATTGTAATTATAAAGAAGTCTCTTATACTCGCCAAGGCTGCATTTATTTGATCAAAAATACAGTAAAAACAGTTATATTGTGTCTCCAGTCTTCAGTGTCACATGATCCTTCATAAATCATTCTAATATGCTGATTTGGTCCTCAAGAAATATTTCTTATCATCAATGTTAATAATTTTGTGGAAACTGATACATTTTTACAGGGTTCTTGATGATTAGTCATTTTTTATTTTTTTGCTGTCACTTTTGATCAGTTGGAATTAAATGTATTAATGCCTTTAAAAAAAAAAAATCATACTGACCCCAAACTTTTGTGCATGTTATTCCTTAAACTTTTAAATATTATGCACATTTAGATGCATTTTTCTGGAACATTTTTATTTTCACTCGTTTGGGTAGATACATTGCCTTTTTGCGCAGTATCTATACTTTCACTTAAAATGCAATATAATTTAAATTGGATAATTGCCCCACAGAGAACTGGTTTTCTTATGTCATAAGAGTGTTCATAATAAAGAGGTGTCTGATTCCAGTTGCATTGTGACCACAGAGCCAAAGCAAAAAAAATAAAAGTATGTTTATTAGTCTTTATTTCTCAATTCACTTGCTGTGTATTATTGTAAAGTTATGACTGAATATACACTGATGAACTGATATACACTGATATACTGATATACACCGATGAACCAGAACATTATGACCAAATATCACTGACCATCTCCTAACAAGGCCACATATTATGCTCAGGGTACATTAGATTGTAAGAAAACAATCAGTTCTTGTAATCAATCTGTTGGATGCAGGAATAAAGATCTGAGCGACTTTGACAAGGGCCAAATTTGTATATGGTGGCTGGGTCAGAGTATCTCTGAAAAGGCTAGGTTTGTGGGTTGCTCCTTGTCTTGGCAAATTTGATGTCTCAGTGTCGCTTCAGTTCTGGTCTCAAAGAAAGCTCTCAGAGTCAAATTTCCAGGACGCATGAGTTTTAACTTCATTGACAAGCAACAAAGTGAGATGCCAGCTGTTCATCTAAATTTGTCTCTGGCCAGTTCTTACACAGTTTTCTTATGTGTTATTTTGCAACAGAGTGACATAATTCTCTGGTAAGATTCACCCCTCTGGTTTTCCCAAGTTTTACATCTTTTGCCTTACTCCCTAATTGTGGAATTCTGACAATTGATGGTCAACCCTTTCTCATAGGCAAATTTTAACATAGTAACAAGGACAGTCAACTCATTCTCAGAGGCAAGAAGCCTCCAAGTGACATTTATTTCACACCTCTTAATAATGGTCTTGGTCTTTCACAGCCGTCTGTTGTTTACTGGAAAAAAAAACTGCTTTCGTAGATGCATCTGTGTAATCACAGTCACGTAGGCCATGAGGCCTCAAAACACTTCTGGCTTTTATAGTAAGCAAACTAATTCTACAATTGTTTTCTATAGGATATATAAAATATTTTATCACTCCAGGTCAGTAGTGGTGAGAATTTACCAACAGTGGCCCGAAGAGGGACAAACCACAAACCAGCAATAGGGTGTTGGGCACCCAAGGCTTATCGATGCACAAGGGCACTGAAGGCTGCTGGGAAACCCTGAGTCCAGCCATTCATGTGGACATATCTTTGACATGTGCCACCTGCCTAAACCTTGCAGACCAGGTACACCCCTTCATGGCAATGGTGTTTCCTGGTGGAAGTGGCCTCTTACAGCAAAATAATGCTCCCTACCAAACTGCACACATTGTCCAGGAATGGTTTGAGGAACATAGTGAAGAGTTCAAGGTGTTGCCCTGGCAGATCCCACAGGACACCTTCAGGGCTCTTGTATAGTCCATGCCTTGGTGAGTCAGCGCTGGCAGAAAGCGGAGGACCAACAGCATATTAGACAGGCGGTCATGTTTTTGCTCATCGGTGTAAATAATATGAAAGATGACGTTATTTGGCCCAAAGCTGTACAGTAAAAGCTGTACTGCCTCCTCCCGTCCTGTGAAGGGTGCTAGAGACACTACAGTTAGCACAGCAACCTTATGTGTTGGTGGTTTGATTTTAAAGGGGGAACTTTCACGCGCTCGTCTCCGCTGTTATCGCTACCTGTATTCTCTGTATTTATCATTTAAATATAGCTATCTTAATATAGTAAAATGACTAAACTTGATCGTCTGAATACTTTCATGACCGAGCGCTTGATGGCTGCTGTGAAGGAGATCATCTTCACAGTCGGCAGAACGGTTCGGGAGTATGAGGAGGAAACGGAGCGAATCAGGAGCGAAAACGAGCGACTGAAAGAAATGTTACGAGACTCAGGGTGCTTCACTGAACGCGCAAATGCTGGTAAGACGATTCAACTCCATAAAATATCACGGTGAATGTTTTTCCGTTATGTTTAAAAGAGTTAATGACCATTGATCGATCATAACATTTTAACTGGATCTGGAGTGTGGCTTTCATCAGAAAATCCTGGTTTTGTTGTCATTTTGTGTGCGTGTTCTGGTTGTGGTCACGAGTCGTAGCCACGAGATTATTCATAAATGAATCTATTCTTGATTACATGTAATTCGAGGATGTGTGAATAATATTATGAAGGATGTTGAAGGATGTGAAGGATTTAATATATATAGGCCTAATTGTTTTTTTTTTTACTTAAAACGTATGCTAGTGTACTACTAAAAGTTGACAACTTATCTTTTATTAAAACATTCGAATTTAAAATGTATCTTTTTATCTTTCCGAAAAACGGACCAAAAAAGTTGGTCTTGCCCTACATTGTTTTCTTTTTCGATAACCCATTACACTCAGATGTGTCACAATATGGAAGAAAAGATATCTTGATACTTATGTTTATTGTGGCTATTATATTAAAAAAGGTGAAGACTGGAGTGCACCTTTTTTTAATTGGAAATCAACACAGGAACAACGTCTGTGCATCTTTAAAGGCACAATATGTAAATTTTCGCCGCTAGAGGTCGCTTGTTCAAAACAAAGGATGATGCCTTGATTTTGCAGAATAATAGGAGGTGTCTTCACGTCAACAGCTGGTGGAGAAGAATCGTAATGGGACTCGGGCAGAAATCATGTTCATGAATGAGATTATTAACATTACTGTAGTATGAAGCAGAGCAGGGTAGAGTGCTGTGAGAGTTGAACGAGGCCGCTGGAGCGATTGCTAATGAGAGACGAACACATGGCTCGAGAGCCGGGGAACTTGTATTATGCCGAAGTCGCCGCTTCCACTTCTTCCGTTCAAGCGTATGTGGGGTAACGCAGCGCTGTTTTATCATATTAGGTACATTTGTGTGTTGAAAGTTGTTACAGTGCTACTCTGCGTTTACTTGGTGGCTACTATGAGACACTTAATGCAGTAAGGTAGATCGATATTAGGCATGGTAAAACATGGTACTCACCATAAATCAAGAAAAAGAGATTTAATCAATAAGACTTACTGTGTTGAGCTATATAACAATGATTAGTTTTCTGGCGATGAATGTATCCAAGCAGTTGCTCACCTGTCTAATAAAACATAATATATTAAAGCGTCTTTGGTGTTTACATGGTTTCTACAAAATAAAAACCTGAAACCGAGGGTCCGTGTCCTGGTTAAAATAGCTTATTTCTCTGAATTTAAACATTCTTGGAAACATTTAGGATAATGTAATTACACAAGTCAACAAAATATATAACATTGTTCTAGTGGTTTTTGGATATTTTAATCTTACATATTGTGCCTTTAAGTCATCAAGGTGTGTTTAATAAAATATCCATCTGTTATTGGAGCTGTAGTCATATTACAGGTTCACATGGATCTTTTTATCTGGGGTAAATGTTATCATTTTATGTTTCTTTAAGCTCCTGTGCAGTCTTATCAGCCCATCTCCCCTGTGCAACCTGGATGGATCTGCAGCCAGAATGAGGAGCCAGAAACCTTTGATGAGATCCAACAGGACCGATGCCAGAGACACGGCGAACAACATCCGCTCATAAAACCGGAAAAGCCTGAGTACTCTGCTGACGCTTACCGGGAATCTGAAGCTTTGCCATCAGAAGCCAACAACAACGAGGGCTCACACATGTGCGCGGATCACACCGAACAAAACACAAATCCTGTTGAGGATGAGATGACAAACTGTCATTTCCCAACTAAAATCAAAGTTGAATTCATGAATTCTAACTTGTGTTCAGGCGATGCAATGGGGAGCACCGAAGATGTATATCGGAGCTGGTCCCCACGCAGTCCAGACTTGCCTTTAGGGACATCGGACCCCTACAGATCACAACACCCAAACCAGCCGACATACACTAGCAGTGAAGCTCCTCCCACAGTATCCCAGCACAGCAGTTCATCTTATGATGCTAATCACGTTTCATATCACAACATATTATGCACCAACAGGTCCTACTGTAGCAGTAAATGCTGTGAAATGCAAAAGAGGACAATAGCCAAATCAAGCCCTGTATGGAAGTATTTCTCTCTAAAAGAAGGAGACTGTAGCAAAGCAGTGTGCATTATGTGTAGGGCCGTCATATCTCGTGGTCGCAAAGAGTACACAACGTCTGCCCTTCTAAAGCACCTTCGGATGAAACATGGTAAATGTTGACATTATCATGACATTATCATTTGTTCTATGATTTTTATATATACATAAATATTTGCTGTAGCTTTTTCTGCTCAGTCTGTTCAACTTCCTTATTAATGGTGCTTGCATAATAGGATAAATGTGAGGAAAGCAAGACATCATCTTTGTGTTATTCCTGCAGGAAATGTGCTAATCTTTGGCAGTGCTGAGAAGAGACGAATGAAAGAAATTACGAGAAAAACTGTGTGAAAACTACTAAACCGCTCTCAGTCAGTATGGACACTGGCTATTGTGCGTCATGGCGAACCGCTGAGTGAATCACAGTGGTTGTGTAACATTCTTTTGGTCTGTTTTTAAAGTAATTGTTTCATCAAAATCAACATCATATGGAGTGGGTTGAGATAAATTATGTATGCATATGCAGTTGGTCATCCAAGCCATTTGATTATGGTTACATATGAAGCGTAAAATCCTATAAGGCTTGGAAAAACTGTAACAATCTTCAGCCTGTTAGTAACTGGTGAATGGATGTTTGGTTTCATCATTGTATTAAAAAAAACAAAACAATGGGATGTTATTTAATTAAACTTCTAGCTAAGGCATGATTCATATTAAAGAAAACTGTAATAAAGATAATTTTAGGGACATTTACAGAATATTTTACCACCCCACTGAAATGTAAGATGTTTGAAGTTTTGAACTGATTTCGTCTTTTATACTAATTTTTACAATAAATTAATTCTGGTTTTACAACATTTTGAGAATACTGTTTGTTGTTTTTTCAGTGTGTGCCGCCTAAAAATAATGCTTGTTCAGCTGAGATTACAAATCTTGGATTTATAGAAATAAAAACATGAATAAAGGAGGTTTGTGTATGAGTAATCAAATCTCAAGCATTATTACAATCAAGTTCTTGTAATAATGACTTAGTTTCTGATTAATATGAGATGTGAAGTCAATATTATGAGAAAGTTTCTCATTATGAGGTGGTCATTAGTAAAAAAATTAAGTCAAAATTGAGTCAAAATTATTTGATTTTTCCACTAAAAACAGCTTGATTATGAGAAAGTTTCTCATTACATGCTTAGGCATTATTATGAGAATGTTTATTATTATTATGACTTACAAAACCATATTTTCACAACTGCAGAAATGGGCAAAAAAAAATAACTCGTAATAATGAGAAACTTTCTCAAAATAAAATGACAGCTTCCCATTCTCATAACAAAAAACTTGACTCGGGGTGTTACACTACAACAAAGTACTGTTAAAAATGAAAAAGTTTTTCCTTTGTCACCGTTTTCACAAATTCTCTTTTTTGTAGTTTACACAGAGACGATAATGCTATTGTTTTCAAAAACTTGTACTTTGAAACCCGTTTTCAAAAGTTTGTGTTTTAAGGCCCCCAAAACCCTGTCGTGTAAATGAACAGCCAAAATGTTTTCCGTTTTTAGTTGAAAATGAAGTGTAAATGAGAAACTTTCTCATAATAATGACTTTGTTTTTCGAAATATTGAGAAACGTTATCATAATGACTTATTTCCTATAATTTTGAGAAACCTCATGACTTTGTTTTTCGAAATATTGAGAAACATTATCATAATGACTTGAACTCTCATAATGACTTATTTCCTATAACATCGAGGAACCTTCTCATAATAATGACTTTGTTTTTCAAAATAATGAAACTTTCTCATAATAATGACTTAGTTTCTTGTAATAATGACTTAGTTTCTCATAACAACACGAAGCTTTCTCATAATAAAAATTAGATGATAAATAAAGAGAATGTTTCTCATTATTATGAGGTGTTAAGTAATTATCATGGGGAAGTTTCACATCATTTTGAGATAAGTCATCATCATGTGAGAGTTTCTCATTCTGACTTTCAAAATCATATTTTTTACTCAACTGAGGCAGCTCATTCATAATTATAAAGGATTCCACCTTAAGACCAACTTAACAAAAATGTACCATGGAAACTACAGGCCTAATATTTCAATAAAACATCATGGTCACTACAGTCAGTTACGTTACAAATAAAAATATGGCTTTCTTGCACGTTCTGAAATGTTACTCGATTTGGGGAAATTTTTGATTTGTTCATGATTATGATTTTACGCTAGTAACGTGGTAACTAGTATTTTGTAGGAAATTATGGTACATCATCTCACGGCGTGAACAGCCCTTTCTGTACTTACCACTCCTCTCCGTTGGTGGGCGCTGAATCGGTTTATTTTTGTGATTAAAGAGGAACATATACGTGGTCATATGATAACAGAGAAGCGTGTTTACATTCTGTCTTACTTTACGCCGAAAATAAAATAACTGCATTTACTGCGAACCGACAGCAAAATGACGAAGCTGCAGGTCATCAACACGTTCCTGACGGAGCGACTGATGGCGGCGCTCAATGAAATCATGGACATGGTCGGCGGGACTGTCCTGCAGTACGAGAGAGAGCTGGACAGCGTGCAGAAGGACAACGAGTATCTGAGACGGAGACTTAAGGAGATTGAGAAAATCGTCGAGTCAATCGGTACATAGTCCTTTCATTTAAAAATAAGTGTTCTGCCGAAGGCAGCGGTTTATTTACCTTCCTTAAAAAATTACCATGGAAACCATATTTTCCGCCAAAATACCATAGCAACAGTAAAAATACAAGCCACTCATATCATTAAAAAGTTAACACAATGGCAGAAAGTATCTGAAAGCTTCCTGTACAGTTTGAAAGATATCTCATATAAATGCATTATAGTTTTACAGTACTGTAGTCATTTTGCGGAAACGATGGTTACAATGTTGTGTAAGGAACGTTATTTACTGTTGTTTGTTGCAAGGGCAGCTGTAAACCAGTAAACAAACACATTTTTAATATAAATACTATTCATAATGTATAACAATATGTATAAATCAATACTAACGTCAGATTAATCACGTACATCCATTTTACGCACAGTCCATATAAATTATGGTCCAGTTTGGACACAACTTATCCTTCATTTGTATAAATATTTCTTTGATGTCAGAACAATATAAGTACTCAAAACTATGAAATAACACAGAGGAAAGTATGGCAATTGTGTAGTGATTCAAAATAAAAAACAAACCAAAACAATTTTTACTTTTTCAAAGTTGCCTTGCCTTGTCTAGATTTCTGTTCTGCGCATTTACCTGTTGACTGCTTTCCTTCACTATATAGTTCAACTTATCCATTAAAAATGATCATTTACATGTTTAAATGATTGTAATGTTTATATATATATATATATATTTTTAATGTAGGGAACATATAGACGTATGTCCATACAACTTTTCAGGATTCTCCTGGATAAATATATTGTATCATAGTCAACTAAAATGATATTATTTCAGATTTTTCTCATGATCATATGAAATTTGACACTCAGTGCTTATATTTTAAGATCAAGACTCATTTAATAAAAATCCTTATTTTTTATTGGTGTAAATAAGGGCCCAAAACCACTCATGTCTAGAAATATTTAACTTTAAGGGCCTGTTATGAAAATATTTGCACATGAAACCATTTGCACGTGAAGGAAACAGATTTCTCTATGTATCTACAATTGGAAAATATTAAAATGTATAATCTGTAAGACATATTAAAGCTTTTAAATCAAAGGTCTTTAAAAACATACATTCACTTAACCAATCGAGGTCCTCGAAAAGATTTTTTCTTTGATTCTCGGGAGGGGAAAATCGGTGATAAATCGGACTAAAACTCCTGTAGTGTGAGCCCAACATTTGTTGAGTTAAGGCTAGAATACACAACACAACTTTTAAAATCTAAACAAATTTTAAATCACTAGGCATCATACATTTTCCTACTTTGTATATGATTTCAGAGAGAAAAACTGGGCTGAGGATCACACACTGAAACAACCAGACTTTCAAGTTGGTCCAACAAAACAAAGTCACACAGAAACATGTGCCTCGTTGCTAGGAGATGCGTCGTGACAAATGAAAACAATATGTGTTCTGAAATCAGATCAAAATATCAAAAATGTTTGATATCATCCGACTGGATGGAATCAGAGTCTGTGAACATCATAAACTACATGATTTTCCGTGAAATCGGTCAACTCCGACTGACCTAAATGAGTTAGTGTCTTAGATACTATGTTTCCACCTGATCTTCTCAGACCCTTCATCTTTTACAGGTCCAGCCGTCTCAAATCCTGCACCATCATCTCCACCTCCGCATCTAAACTGGACTTCTAGCGTTGAAACGGAAACATTGCCAAAAGAGATCTATCAGAACCAGAACCAGGTGCAAAACGAACAGCCCACCAGCACGAAAGTGGAAGAGTTCTCCAGCCATGCGCTTCTGGTGACCGAATCAGACATCGGCTTACCTTGTCCCCCAATACCAAACACACTGGCTCAAACAGATGAAGACTTTGAAACATCCACTTTAAATGAATTTCCTTGTGGTGTAAAAACTGAGCCTTTTGAAAGCCTCAATTCACAATCCACCAGGGCGAACATATCTGTCTACAGTCCGTTACCTCATTACTCTGCTACTACCGATATTACTCACAAATCTGATCTTAAAGTTTTCAATACCTCGAATTCCTCTGAACTAGAATCAGCTAAATGTGTGAAGCTAAAGCCTAAAACCTTGCAAAAGTCCATCAGTAAAATAACCCCAAATGTGTCAAAGACCACTTGTCCTGAATCAGGCATAGCTCATGTCAACTACAACAGCGCTCATCAAAACACAGACTTGGGATCAGTCAGGAATGACACTATCAACAGCAATGGTCATCTCGGTATAGCTAACGTGGCGGTCAATCCCCTACGTCACGCAGCGTTCAGCAGAGAAATCAGGCAGTGTAGGGCAAGAGGACGAGGAAGAGGCAAAGGTTCTGAGACGCATGTTTGCCCGCAGTGTGGAAAACTATTCCCTCATCACTCGCGCCTAAAGGTGCACATGCTCATTCATACAGGTGAGAAGCCGTACGCTTGTTCTCAGTGCGGGAAACGCTTCAACAACGACGGGACTCTGAGGAACCACAGCCGAGTGCATCTGCAGCTACGTCTGTTTGACTGTCCGGTGTGCGCGCGTAGCTTTAAGGATGCCTACACCTGTCGAAATCACATGCGTGTTCATAATAGGTGAGGCAATGTTGCTTTATTTGCCTCAGCAGGCAAATTAAAAAGAACTGAAACTATATGAAAGACTCATGGGATGGATTCCCTGTTCGTTGTGACGTGCAGTCACAGTTTTCCTGCTCCTGATCACTGAACATCAGAGTCGAACCAGCTGTTTTAGATAATAGAGACAATTAAAATGTGCCATGCTGGGAGACCCCAATGGACAGGATTGAGTAGAAGTCACATGATGATGTCCTCGGAAAACCGTTTGAGTACAGTGATTGATGGTGTTGTTGAAATTTATTTCATGTTCCTGTTGTGTGATCTGCCATCAGACTAGTAGGATGCAACAAACAAGTGCCAGTATTGTCAGCTGTTTTCTGCTTCTTTTAATATGCTAAATTAAATGGTTTGCTTTATAGATTTTGAGTGTTTCCTCTTTTGGATTCCTCAATTATTAGCAGAGTGAGGTCTAAAAAATGTTTTAGATGTTTGTGTAAAATTATTTGACCAAAGGCCCAACCCTACATTGTTTCAACTGTACTTAAAGGGATAGTCCACCCAAAAATTAAAATGCTGTCATCATTTACTCACCCTCATGTTGTTCCAAACCTGCTTGACTTTCTTTGTTTTGTAGAACATAGATGATATTTTGAAGAATGTTGGTAATCAAACCATTTTGGTTCCCATTGACTTCAATTGTATAGACAAAATAATAGGATAGAAGTCAATGGGAACCAAAGCTGTTCGATTACAAACATTCGTCAAAATATCATCTATTATACAACATGGGTGTGTAAATGATGACAATTTTAATTTTTGGGTGGACCATCCATTTAAAGACCTGAACAGGTGTATCAAGATCTTCAGGGTCACTTGAACATTTTAGGCAGGATTTAACCAAACTCTATAGGAAGGTGGTCATACAGGTCCTTCTCAAAAAATTAGCATATTGTGATAAAGTTCATTATTTTCCATAATGTAATGAAAAAAATTAAACTTTCATATATTTTAGATTCATTGCACACCAACTGAAATATTTCAGGTCTTTTATTGTTTTAATACTGATGATTTTGGCATACAGCTCATGAAAACCCAAAATTCCTATCTCAAAAAATTAGCATATCATGAAAAGGTTCTCTAAACGAGCTATTAACCTAATCATCTGAATCAACTAATTAACTCTAAACACCTGCAAAAGATTCCTGAGGCTTTTAAAAACTCCCAGCCTGGTTCATTACTCAAAACCGCAATCATGGGTAAGACTGCCGACCTGACTGCTGTCCAGAAGGCCATCATTGACACCCTCAAGCGAGAGGGTAAGACACAGAAAGAAATTTCTGAACGAATAGGCTGTTCCCAGAGTGCTGTATCAAGGCACCTCAGTGGGAAGTCTGTGGGAAGGAAAAAGTGTGGCAAAAAACGCTGCACAACGAGAAGAGGTGACCGGACCCTGAGGAAGATTGTGGAGAAGGACCGATTCCAGACCTTGGGGGACCTGCGGAAGCAGTGGACTGAGTCTGGAGTAGAAACATCCAGAGCCACCGTGCACAGGCGTGTGCAGGAAATGGGCTACAGGTGCCGCATTCCCCAGGTCAAGCCACTTTTGAACCAGAAACAGCGGCAGAAGCGCCTGACCTGGGCTACAGAGAAGCAGCACTGGACTGTTGCTCAGTGGTCCAAAGTCATTCGGAAATCAAGGTGCCAGAGTCTGGAGGAAGACTGGGGAGAAGGAAATGCCAAAATGCCTGAAGTCCAGTGTCAAGTTCCCACAGTCAGTGATGGTCTGGGGTGCCATGTCAGCTGCTGGTGTTGGTCCACTGTGTTTTATCAAGGGCAGGGTCAATGCAGCTAGCTATCAGGAGATTTTGGAGCACTTCATGCTTCCATCTGCTGAAAAGCTTTATGGAGATGAAGATTTCGTTTTTCAGCACGACCTGGCACCTGCTCACAGTGCCAAAACCACTGGTAAATGGTTTACTGACCATGGTATTACTGTGCTCAATTGGCCTGCCAACTCTCCTGACCTGAACCCCATAGAGAATCTGTGGGATATTGTGAAGAGAAAGTTGAGAGACGCAAGACCCAACACTCTGGATGAGCTTAAGGCCGCTATCGAAGCATCCTGGGCCTCCATAACACCTCAGCAGTGCCACAGGCTGATTGCCTCCATGCCACGCCGCATTGAAGCAGTCATTTCTGCAAAAGGATTCCCGACCAAGTATTGAGTGCATAACTGAACATAATTATTTGAAGGTTGACTTTTTTTGTATTAAAAACACTTTTCTTTTATTGGTCGGATGAAATATGCTAATTTTTTGAGATAGGAATTTTGGGTTTTCATGAGCTGTATGCCAAAATCATCAGTATTAAAACAATAAAAGACCTGAAATATTTCAGTTGGTGTGCAATGAATCTAAAATATATGAAAGTTTAATTTTATCATTACATTATGGAAAATAATGAACTTTATCACAATATGCTAATTTTTTGAGAAGGACCTGTATATGCTTTAAAAAAAGGAATGGTCCCATTAGTTCCCACCAGGTGGAGATGTTGAGCATTTTTAGAACATGACACAAATCATTTCAAGTGTGGGGTGTTACTTCATAACTATACACTCAGAAAAAAAATGTACAAGAGCTGTCACTGGGAGGTACCCTTTCAAAAGGTACACCTTTGTACCCAAAGATATTAGTACCTTAAAGGTACATATTGGTAACAAAAGTGTACATATTAGTACCTAAATGGTACTACCATCCCAGTGACAGCTTTTGTACCTTTTTTTTAAAAAAAAATGTATACATTATCTGATTAGTTGAAATTAGCTTTTGTTCATCCTTTTTTTTTTTTTTACAGAAAATGTCAGTACTAATTTCACATAGCTAATTTGAGCACTTGGATGAAACAACTTTTTTAAATGACAAGTTTAATCTATTACCAAAGTTTCTCAACCTTTTAGACTCCATTGACTTATGTAACAATATCTGAATAATTTACAGAAACTAGGAGTGTCCATAAATTCAAATAACTAAAATAATTATAGATAAAATGAAAATAATCAAGTTTAAAAATTATATTTTTTAAGAGCTGAGTATTCTTCAGGGATCCTTCTCTTTTTTTAAAAACAAACAAACAAACATAAGAGCAGCTTAGATTCTGCTAAATATCTCCACATAAGAAACAATGTTATAAAGGTTTGGAATGACACAAAGTGAAGTAAATGATTAAGGAATGCTAATTTTGAGGTGAACTAACCCTTTATATATAAAACGGTCTCTGTTCTCTTTTTATAATCAACATGACTTAAGGGATAATATTAATTTAATGTTAATTTTAAAGTATCCATAATGATAGTTTTAAGGCTCCGTTGTTTAAAATAAGCCAAAAACAACTACTTTAATTCACCCACTCAACACCCCCTTTTTCCCTTTTAAGGACCAGAGTTTCCACTGTCTTGAAAAACCTGTACGGTATGATGAATTTTAAAGCCTAATTTTAAAAGTGTCATTTTGGGCATTTTTATAATGAAAATACTTTTTTCTAGTTATGCCAAGCTCTAATATACCTTATCAGGTAGAAATTATTTTTCTAATCAAACACCCGATTGAAGCCTGATTCTACTCATGAGCTTCCTCCAAAATGTGTACTGTTGGTGTCAGTGGCCTGGGCCAGATACAGTGACACTGACACTTTTACCTCAGTGTGGTGTGCTGTTAAGTGGCCGTCTAATTACCATTTACTCATTGAACACATAATCAACCAGATGCATCTTGAAGAACCACAGAATCAGTGCAGTGGTTTTTCACAGAAGGAAAAGCTGATATTATCTTGGTTTGGAATCCCAAATATAGTGAATATCTTAATAATAGTGAATATCTTATTGCTTACTGGTGTAAAGATACCCAAATCAACAATTGCTAAAGCAATACTGCAATCACTCCCAGAATGAAGCCTTTGCGAATGAGATCATTTAGGTGAAGTGTGCTTATATGGTGCTTATATTAAGTGTTGCACCATAATAGATGTTCTGCTTGCCAGAGCGATTACAAATTGTAATTCTTGGTAGGTTTCGAAGCTTGCTTCAAGAGGATGCAGGGAAATGATGCACATCTTAAAGAGAAATGCATTTCAAATGTATTTCCAATTTGTACATAAGCACTTCATATAAATGTAAACCACAAACCCTCAAGAATACAGCACTTTTTTTGGTACAAAACAACCGGACGACACACACACGCGTACGCATGCAGACGCACTCCAGATACTCCTAGAATACGGCACATATAAACATTTGATTCCAAAAATATATCAAGTAATTAATGTATGCGATATCAAATTGTAGCATGTCCATAAAACCCCTTTTTAAAGAAAAGTAACAACTGGAGATTGAAAACCGCCAAATCTGAGACCTTGGAAAACACAGTTGGTGCAAAGTAAAAAATGTAAACATTGCATCATGCTACAAAATGGATAGTCTATTTGTTAGTTGTACACATAAACCTGCTCTTCATGAAATTCTAGTTGTTTCAAATATGACTGACAACATTGTGAAGACTGGCCCTTAAGGACCTTCCCATGTTGTCATGGTGATACCATATGTGTATATCATTTTGATACGTTTACACCAGGCAGTTTACATGCACCTTCGTGTTTTGTTAAAGATGCGTCTTAGCTTTGTCTGCAAGCATTACGAAAGCACTGAACATTGAAATACATTATAATCGGTTAGTCAAAAAGAGAATTGTGCTACACAAGATTTCATAAGAGTAAAATTCACTTCAACGTTACAAAATGTGTAGAAAACGTGCAGCAATGAGCGAGCGAAAGAGAGAGAGAGAGAAGTGGGTGAAAGGGGTGGGGACTCGCTTTGAGTGACACCAAGTCAGAAGACGACTGGTGGCCCATCCTCCACCCTCCTTTTAAACAGCACAAAGTGTAATTTACTTCCAACATCTTGGTCCCTAGTTAGCTCATATAATTATCTCCATGTCCACCTCAAATCAATCAAATCCAATAACCTATCATGACTGATTTCCTTGTTCCTGTCAGGATTCTTCCTCAATCATGGCAGGTGGTCTGAGGCAGCTCATTGGCCAGAATATGCCAGCGCTCCACCCTCTGACCCTTGTTCCTCAAGCAGTCCATCCAATGGCGAAGAGCATCTCCTTGGACGTGACAGCTCAGGCACACGCCACCTGCCATTCAAGAATATATTTTGTTTTGTGTAAGTACATGTCTTAGGGTTAGTTCACCCAAAAATGAAATTTCTGTCATTAATTACTCACCCTCATGTCATCCCAAACCCGTAAGACCTTTGTTCATCTTCGGAACACAAATTAAGATATTTTTGATGAAATCTGAGGGTTTCTGAACCACACAGGCAGCAATGTCATTGCACCTTTTGAGGTCCAGAAAGGTAGAAAAAACATCGTTAAAATAGTCAACGTGACTACAGTGGTTCAAACTTAATGTCATGAAGCGACAAGAATACTTTTTTGTGCGCAAAAACAAAATAAAAATAACGACTTTATTCAACAATTTCTTCCATGTCAGTTTCCTACCCTGTTGACGTAGTGAACGTGTTTACATCCGAACGCCAGCTCAGTATTGGCCGATGCTGTTCACGTGAGCAGCACAACGCATGCATGTGATATTGACGCAGGAGCCGGCCAATACTGAGCTGGCGTTCTAACGTAATCACAGAAGTGCGGCACTGTGTTTACAACATAAACAGCGTAGGAGAATGACATAGAAGAGAAGAAATAGTTGAATAAAGTCATTATTTTTGTTTTGTTTTTGTGCACAAAAAACTATTCTTGTCACTTCATAACACTAAGGTTGAACCACTGTAGTCACATGGACTATTTTAATGATGTCTTTACTACCTTTCTGGACCTCGAAAGGTGCAATGACGTTGCTGCCTGTGTGGTTCAGAAACCCTTGAATTTCATCAAAAATATCTTAATTTGTGTTCTGAAGATGAACGAAGGTCTTAAGGATGTGGAACGACATGAGGGTGAGTAATTAATAACAGAAATTTCATTTTTGGGTGAACTAACACTTTAATATCAAGGATGATGGCTATGTCAGAATGGAATACTAGAGTATATGCTGAATACTGCCTACTACTCTTTAAAAATAGAATGTGAAACAGAACATTATACATGATGCATTTCAAACAGTTTTGCATGTTTAAATCAGCAAGTGTATCCAGTTGTCATTCATCTTTTTAAGGTGATGCACATCTTATCGGTACCAGTTGTCAGCTGTTATTAGAGATTTTTTTAATTTATTAAATATAAATCAGCCAATTTTTTTGCTCATTTTTACATTTAGCTGTCATGCTTATTCTTTCAAAAAAACAAAATAATATAATAATAATAATTTTGATATCAATCTCAAAATGAATATATATTTTCAAACTGTAGACTATGTATAATTTTATCAATTAATTTATAATAGTATAGAACATCTTTTTTTTTTCATTTAGTGTAAAATTCATCAGCCATAGCATGAAAATAAATATCAGCTTATTAGTTTTAACACTGTTGCTTCCCTACCAATTTGCAGTCCTATCAAATTATGAATCAAGAAAAACAAGTTAAAAATTACAGATAATTTTACTATTGCTCCATTCATTACACTGGAATTTCAAATCTAGTGTATTGCATTATAGGATATAGTATTTCACACAGTGTGCTCTGTTTTAAACTGCATCATTTAGCACTGCAGTAGGTCATCTGGGTATTATGTTCATACAGAAAATTAGCATGCTGTGCACAGTATACATACTATATATATATTTTCCTAGCATCGTAATTATCTGCACACACACATTGATTTGCCACAGGTTTTACACCGGATGCCATTCCTGATGCAACCTTACAATTAGAGTGTTGGGACACATTCACACTCAATTTGCCATATCCAATATATACTAAATACTTCAGAAATAGTAAGAGTAATATGATGTGATAGTATGCTATTCCAAACAGAGCTGATGCCTTGTTCTTTAATGGCACATATAATAAAGATTATAAATTTAATTTAACAGGCCAATCAAATTAATTTCTAGCTGTATATCAGTGAAGAATATATTAGTATTATTATTATAACTTGTATCAAACCTAAAATTTAAGCATGATTAATAATGATAGTTCGTTATAAACAATCAACCATAATATCTATTATTACATAGCTCTCTGCAATACTTCCACGCTCAAACATGTCTGTCTAGCGCATGTTTACATAGAAAAACAATGAAAAAGCAGCACAGATTTGAACAGATCATAATTGCTTGCTCTTACCTATGAAATCATTAGATCTTCCCAGGTCATAGTCCCAAACTGTGACCTCCAGTGTTTTATGAACCAGTTCAGATAGAGAGATCTCATAGAAAAACTCCTGTAGGTGGTAAAATATGATGTGGATTATTGCAATAGTTCAATCGTTTCATTACATTATATTATTGGTCTGAAAGACAATGCCTCTGTTTCTCATTTTATCAACCATTTGGCTGATCCGCAAAATAATGTTATTTATTCACTGCCACTTTTAATTTTTTCCCTAATTTATATTAAAGGACATTTTTAAACACTGAAGGATCTCATATGCATCATCCTGACAGCTCAGAAACCACCTAGGGAATGATCAAAATATTAAACCCCATGAAAAGTTGATTCACAAAACAAATTGAGAAACAAATGACATTTGGTAGTTCAGCCAAACAGATGTTCCCGTCTGGGATATCACACCCACTGACTGAAGCCTGGCGTGAGCTGGAATAAACATTTATGCAATAGAAAGCAATCCATTCTAAATGGAGGCTGCTTTATAGCAACATATCCAGGGTATCTGAGATTTAAATCATGCTGGGATTAAACCACTGGACCTTCCTCTTCTGACCTCTACCAATCCCTCTCTCCTGAGCCAAAGGCAGACACACATGTTCAAACAGTTCATAAAAATGAAATTGTAACATTTTCTAAATATAATATGTTGCTCCTGCCTCTTATTCCTCCCAGGAATTTTCATCACCCTCATGAACAGTTTTGATATGATGTGATATTATGGTTTTGCTGAGAGGGCTCCCATGGAGCAGAGGGCAGACCTGCTTTTAAGCAGATAGAGGTGTGTGAGATTGCAGCGAGCAGCTTGCATCTGAGCCAAGGAGTAATTATACGGCCAATCTGGGTGTGTATTACTTCTGAGTGAATGGAAATAAAACACTTAGCCTTACAGGCAACCGCCAGCCGCCCACATGACAGAGAGAGCGTGAGACAGACGGGAAGGAGGAGAGGGAGAAAAAAGAACCAGGGACATGACGAAAATGAAACGTACAACATGAAAAACAAAAGTGCATTTAGGTTGAGGGCTTCTGGGAATTGAAGTGAGCAAAGACGCAGCACAAAAAAAATATTGGACCAGACATCTCATTAACACTCAAAACACTCCCTGCCAGTTTATCAAATACATCCATACCTCATTGAATTCTGGGTTAAGGGTCTTTTTAATCACTGATGTTTTGTGTTTGGATTTCTTCTTCACATCTGGCTTCAGGTATCTGGAAAGAGAAAGGCACATAGAAGAACAAAGTGAGGGCTGTAGGAAGAGCAGGGCGGTGGGAGAGCATGAGATTAAAACCGCGCGAATACGGAACGGACTCCGGACACAATCGTGCCAAGCTGTTTGCATTTCGGCTTTTGCTGTGACATCCCACTGGCTTCCATAAAAATTTTATTTGCTTTATGTACTGCTGTTAACTCTCCCCCCCCTCCCCCAAGACACATAGTTAGAATATGGCTTTGATCCTGAGGAAAAGAGAGAATGAGTATGTGTGCGTTTGTGAAAGGAATGGAGGAGAGAGAGAGAGATAGAGAGAGCGAGAAAGAGAGAGTGACTAGAAGGGACGTGAGTGTGGGTGGGGGACCTGTCTGTTCTTATGCCATTTTGCCTGGGGAGGAAGAACTGTTTGGGAGCGTTTATTTTAATACATGATGTGGGAAAAATAATGAGAGATTAGAGGGGGCCACAAATGAGAGAGTGAGATGCAGAGACACATCAGAGGAAAGACGTAGGACATAGAGATTTTTTTTTTTGACGTATTATACTATCTCTCTCTCTCTCTCTATTTTTTACAGTTTCTCCTAATCCCTTTCCACCTCTGAGAATTGTTTATGTCACCTCCCTCCCAAATCGGTGTTGGTTTTCCTTTGCCCTTTTTATTTTTTCTGTTTCTCATGAGGAGCCGTGATTCAAAGCAAGTGTCTTTTCGCTGCATGTTTGTACTTTCTCAGTGTTGTTGCAGGAATCTCACATTTTCACATAGGGATCTGAGAAGCCGTTGACATCCATGGCAGCCAGATGGGCACAGCGCAGCACTCCGACATACAAGCCACCTCGTCGGCCCTCTCCTTCACCCTCTGCAGGCGGGGGTAGAAACTGCAGCGAGAGCAACAGGCGGCCCCTCTCTTCCAAACTGGTCATTTGTTCATTCTCCCACTGCAGAAAAAGAATAAATGTGTGTTAGATCCAAAAATGTAACTAGATTAGGCATTTCCTGAAGGAAATACCAGTGGTTGCAAGGCAAGAAAAGAATAATGTTCTCGGTTTTAGGTGGGCTTTGGTTTAAGGCTTAAATGATCCACATATGAAATGCTGTATCGCGTCTTGTTTGCAGTTTGTCAGTTACTCAAGGATCAGCACAGTCATGGGCAGCTATGTATGGATACATATATGAAAGGAAGATGAAAGCAGTCAGAATTCTGTATGCAAATAAATGTAAGAAAGAAGACAAATCACAGTTCAGTATTCAAATATTATGACACCATCACTGTTGGTTACATTTCAATATTCTATGAACGTAAGACAATAGAAGATTTTCAAACTTTAATCTTGAGCTGTCTCAATAAGCACACAGAATTCTGTATGCAAATAAATGTAAGAAAGAAGATTTGTCAATCTGTCAATGGAGGCCTCACTGAGCCATCTGATTTTATGAAAATGATAGTTTTAATTTGTGTTTTCCGAACCTGAACGAAGGTCTTATGGGTGTAGAACGATATTAGGGTAATTAATGACAGAATTTTCATTTTTGGGTGAAAACCCTTTAAGGCTTAAATGATGTGCATATGAAATGCCACATCATGCCTTGTTTATCAGTTACACAAGAATCAACACAGTCACTGTGTGGTGGAAAGCCAATCAAGAGTTGCAGGGAGCTTATTGAGACACACCCTTAAATTTCTTACAAGATAAAGAGTACAAAAAACAACAACAAATTAGATTTGCTAAACCTAAGACTGAAATTATTTACAAAACAAAGTTTATATGTTAATTGGTTCATGCAAAATTTTTAATACATAAGATTAGAGGTTTAGAACAAACCCTAAACAGGAATATCAATACAGCTCTGTCTTGCAAGCATTGTAATAAATCATCTATATTAAAAGTGACGGAGTAGGAGACTCAGTACACAGCATACAACCGAACCAATGACAAGGGCTCCCTCTGGGTAAAATCTGAGCATGTTCAACATGTAGAATAAACAGCTGGTTATGGCATGTCAAGATGTTAGTGTAATGTGACATCTATGCACGAGGCTCATTTTTAAATCATGACAATCTGTTGTTTTGGAAAATTATTAAAATGATTTCCATAAATAAAATACTAATACTGATTCTAATGCAAAATCATGTTTAGTCAGTCTTAACATGGAAAATAACCATTTAAACTCTTGTAGTCTTCTGTAAATGCCCTGTGATGACTTGTATGTATTCATACTCATCCTTTACCACATGCAGACAGTCATTTATCATTCTCTCTTCTTGGTCTGTTTAGGCTCAGCTCAGCTTCAATGGATTCCAAAGGGGGAAGCAGGAAGATCTAAGCACAGCTTCTTCAGGATTTTGAGATATGGAGACTTAATGAGACATAATTGTGTGATTTGGTGCAACGCTTGCACACACACATTACTAAGGCTTGAGAGAAGCTTATTTGAATGCACATTAATAATGCATGCAGGGAAAGCTCAAGTGTGACTCTGAATATGTAACACTTACACTGCAAGAGCAACAATATTTACATGAAATATTCGATAAACCTTCTGTATGGATTAAAAACGTTTTAATCCATACAGAATCTGGGTCAGGAGCTATAAAGGATTGTAATGGGGAAGATCAAAGTTTAGACTGATGCAGAGATATTGAGTAAACACAATAAAAAAGCACATCCCTGTGCACATCATTTCTGTTATAAAGTACAGTTTTATGTCTGCAACTCTGCATATATAAATATATAACATTATTAAAAAGTATTAAACTATTTTTTTTTATCTTCTCTTAGAGAAGAAGAAGAATCAGAAAGAGCTTTATTGCCAGGTATGTTGTTTACACATACTAGGAATTTGTTTTAGTGACAGAAGCTCCACAGTGCAACAGAGTGACAGCGACAAGACAAGACACATAATAAAAGGAATAAAATAATAATATACGAATTTACAAGATAGACAAAGTGCAAAAAAAGCAAAAAACAATATATAATATAGACAATTGTATGTGCAGTTATGTGTGCAATATCACAATTAAGTAAACACAGGTACATTTTATATAATTTCACTTTGATTTTAACAGATGCCATTTTTAAATCCAATTTAATATTCAAGAAATATTCCAAGTGTTTCTTCATTTTTTCATTCTCTAATTAAAATAATTTTAAGAAACATGTTGGATTTTCTTGTATCCTCAGTTTTGCTTTCCTATTAGTCGTATATCTTATCCCTTACAGATAAATGCCAGATCCTTAATAACATCATCCTACAGCATGTGACATCGCTGTTGTGTGAAAACAACAGCACAGACATATGTGAGAACTAATAATGATTTGATTAATTCTGTTTTGTTTTGTGGTAAAACTTGATTTGTCATCTTTTCTGATAAAATTAAAGAGACTAGCATGATATAATACAAATAGTGAAATTACCAACAATGTAACTCTCAATCTCCCACTAAGCAATAATTAATATACGTGTCCAATCTGTTAGTTTCCATCCTGTTCTTTTTCTCAATCAAGGCGTAATTAATAAAATTTAATTGAGATTCTGTTAGTCTGGTGTACCACTTCTTTTTAGAAATACTTCTTTAACCTAGGGCTGCACTATTTATTTCACGATACGAAAAATAACATTGAACTTAAACGCAATTCTTAGTGAGATTATGAAATCGCAAAAGGCAGTTTTTTTTTTTTTATGTGCAGCTTGTCAATAAAGTATGGCTCCAAATGCTAATCCATCTGAAAGCACTGCGAGTTTGAATAGCTTGTAATGTACATTTGAAAACATATTTCCAGACATGAGAAGCACTTATTAACATGTTTTTACTCCAAACTCACTTCATAACAACAGTTGAGCATCCTTCTGTGAGATGATGTGGCTTCTTACACAGAATAAGCTGTGTGTTTATTAGCTATGTTTAATCAATCAAAGCATTTCAATCTTCTGTTTATTCAGCTATAGCAATATGACGCCTGTTATCTTCTTCTGCGGCAGGGCATATTTGGAGTTTCTGCGCAAGAGCACCCTGTGGCTTTCAGATGGAGAAGCATTTATAATTGATCACAGAGCAGTACAGCTCTGACAAGCTGCGCATTAAATAATCGCAATCTTTGCCAAATCGTGTGTGGTTTAATCGCGATAAATCGTGCAGCCCTACTTTAAACATAGGCATATTAATATTTTAAAAGTTAAAGAGCTAAAAAGTACTTCATAACAGGAAAGTTTAATATCTTTGCATATGAAAATTCACAAAGAGAGCAGTAAGCTGTCTTTCATACTCTTTTCCTCCCGTGCTTTGTTTTAAGCTGTCTTTGTTTTTCTCTCTCTTTTTCTCTCGCCCAGCCGCACCCACAGTACCCAGCAAAAGAAGAGGATCAATAGGGTAATAATTACAGTGTCTCGCTCCCTCTGTTTGTTTTTCTAAAAAGAGTCTTGTTATTTCTAGTTCTTTACCTTGCACTTTGAAATTCCCCTTACAGCCCTGTCTGCCACATTGTGTGTGTGTGTGTGTGTATGTGTGTGTGTGCCGGGGTTCAGGGTGTATATGCCCATTAGTGAGAAGCATGCCAAGCCAAACCTGTTTACTGGCAAGTGTGATGTTTCATTAATGTAATTGTGCGGGGATAGATACAGATAGTGTGTGTGTGTGAGTGAGACAAAGCTGGAGAGAGTGAAAGTTGCTTTGCCAGACCGTCATTAATTTAACAGTGAGGAGACACATACAAATAGTGGGCAGAATGAGGGGCGACCCCTGCGCTATAAACAGACAACTCATATTGCAAACAGCGAGGAGAGCAGCCCAGCTGTCTAATGCTCAAGAGACAGACAAAATAGCCGCGCATATAATTCCCTGCCTCAAGAGGTCAACTATACTAAGAAACGCCACTTGGACGTTTACAGTTAGTTGCAATTGTTGCAGTTTCCACTCATGTATTTGTACACAAGGGCACACAAAAATATGCAATGTTAAGATAAGAATGCATACTTTGATTTTGTTTTCCGTATTTGCATGAATATCAATAGCGATGTAGCGATGATAGCGATGTTTCAGTATAATCAATTAGCTTGCTACAATAAAATGTAAACATAATATAATAAGATTAGATGTTTTTGCTAGAAAATCTTTGAGGCAAATTAGTTGCAAAGAAACAGATGGTGGCATAGCAGTGGCTTTCCTCTGACAGTGCAAGTTTCTTCGACTAATTAAAATGCCAATGGCATTTCTGAATGGGATAAATTAATATAGCATGGTTTAAATGTTGTAGCTTGGGCTTTTGGCTGTTGTGCTCCATGAGGTTTCAAACTAATGACCTCTATCATGCAGACTCACTAATGATAATGAGGGGGTGTATTCAGCAGGTAAACAGGTGCGCAGCGAGGTTGGGCACACACACACACATGTATGCGCACTCGCACAGCTTTCATATTCAGATTTGCGTGATTAGCAGGCAGATGGCGTGGCACCAGTCATCAGCCTCCACCAGAATCTGTATGTGTGCCAGTCATGACACCAAATCAAGAGCTTTAAATAAACATAGTGACTGTTATGCCATAAACTCTGTCTGTGACTTTGTGATCCTTCTTTCGTGTCTGGAGTTTGATCTCTTCCTCTATCTTTTTTCTTTTATTACATTTCCAACTCTCAGTTCAACTCTCCCTTTTTTTGAAAGGAACAGTTCATCTAAAAATGAAAAGTCTGTCATTGTACTCTCCATCATGGCTTTCCAAGCTGTAAGATTGTCTTTTGTTAGAACCCTAAAGGAAAGGTTTAGCAGAATGCTGCTCTTTTCAATACAATGAAATTGAATGGTAACCACCCTTGTGAAAAAGAACTATGCTTAATTGTATTAAATTTGCAATATTAATGAAATAAAAAGGCAACTTAGATGAACTAGAGTACACTTTCATGACTAAGTTTCTTAACACACTTAAGTACACTTTTAAACAGTGCACTTTTTAATAATGTCAAATTAAAGGTTTTAGTTTAAAGTACATTTTAAATCATTATGTTGGAATAATCTTTTGTCGTGCTTTAAAGAAGTTCACTTATTTTGATGTGTTTTCTTATTGACTGATATGCATGTGAAGTACTTGTTTATCATTTTAACTGTCGTGTGTTATTTGATATTTCATTTAAAGTTAAAGAGGGGGTCTAATGCTATTTCATGCGTTCTGACTTATTTACACTGTTAAAGAGTTGGATTCTCATGCTAAACATGGCCGTATGACGGAGTATTTTTGTGCCAAATACATTCCTTCCAGATTCTGATAAGTTTTGGAAAGTTTTTTCAAGTATGGCCCTATATCACTTCATAAAGGGAGGAATTCCTTGTATGGGCACTTCTTCCTGATAAGCGTGCGCATACATCTCCCAGAGCGAGAGCAAGAGCCCGCCCATCAACGTGCTTTGTTCGGGATACGGAAGCAGAGAGATTTTTCAACAATGTCACCAAAAAAGTGTGTTTTTAGTTGTGAGGGAAAGATACCCTATTTCAGCTTCCAAAAGAACCCAGCGTTAAAGGAACACGCCACTATTTTTGAAAATAGGCTCATTTTCCAACTCCCCTAGAGTTAAACAGTTGAGTTTTACCGTTTTCAAATCCATTCAGCCGATCTCCGGGTCTGGCGGTACCACTTTTAGCTGCAGCTAGCATAGATCATTGAATCTGATTAGACCGTTAGCATCTCGCTCAATAATGTTTTGATATTTTTCCTATTTAAAACTTGACTCTTCTGTAGTTACATCGTGTACTAAGAACGACGGAAAATGAAAAGTTGCGATTTTCTAGGCCGATATGGCTAGGAACTATGGGGCAGAAGGGAGGAGGAGAGCAGTTTCGAACCACTTCCTAAACTAGTCAGGCCAAGTGAGGCTTTGGATGTTATCAATGAGATGATTTCGCAACACACACTCCGAAGCCTCGGCACAGAACGTAACATCACTAGTATTTTGTACCATAGAAACTGTAGATAAACAATACCGACAATTCCAGAACTTTCTTTTAATCAAACTATGCACTACCTCACCAGAACTCTACAACAAAACTACAAACGTTATATACTGTATAAGCCAAATGGTCGAGCAAACCTAGCCCTCAGTGATTGCATTTCACAGGTAGCTAACGACAACAGCAGTGCTTTTTCAATCTGGTCGTTCAAGCTAACTAAAAATAATAATGTTACACTTGCAGCCATGGGTGATGATACACTAGGTCATGTATGTACTCTGAAGATTGTTGGGATGGCCGTATCCTTTAGACGGCGTACCGTGGTGTGGGTAAAACTGTCCATGTTTTCCAAATAGTCAACTGGTCCAAAATGCTTCGAGCAAACACGCCATTTCTTGATTGATTCTACCGGTGTATTGAGATCTACGTTCAGAGCAGCCAGCCATTGATTCTTTTGTTCCTTGTTTTTCATTGGAATTCTATGAAACATGATGGTAGAGTACACCTTCAACTTAATATCACAGCCTTTTACAACGCACATAACCATGGCTAATCGCACACAAGTAAATCCAGCCACCACCCAATTTGCCGGCTGCAACTCTGCAACTACACAAACTTAGTACTGGTACGTTGGAAGTTGCCTAGATGGGGAATATTTTCAGGTGCTGCGAAATATCATTGCGCCTGCTGCACCCATGGTACGGCAGCAAAGTTCCTTGATTATTATGCCAGAATGAGAGTATAGTTCCTATAGCCATATCGGCCTAGAAAATTGCAACTTTATATAAAAATATCTAAACTCTTTGGTCATTTTTGAGTGAGATGCTAACGGTCTAATCAGATTCAATGAACTATGCTAAGTTGCAGCTAAAAGTGGTACCGCCAGACCCAGAGATCGGCTGAATGGATTTGAAAACGGTAAAACTCAACTGTTTAACTCTAGGGGAGTTGGAAAATGAGCCTATTTTCAAAAATAGTTGCATGTTCCTTTAAGGGAACAATTTAATTTACTATACATACTTTTCAGTACATTTGGCAGTTCATATATTTATATATATAGCCATATATAACCATTTTTAGACAAAAGATGTAATTATGAACTTAAGACCTACTTAATATGTACTCAAGTCCTACTTAAGTGGGTAAAAAAGCACTCTAAAGTTCAGCTAATTGCATTTAATATACATTTAAACTATAATACACTGTCATTTGTTTGCAATTAACATGTACTTATTGCACCTAAGTCACTTCTTTTAAGATTATTATTTCTGTAATAAGTACTCTTTTTAAAAGTATGTTAAAGTGTACTTTTTTTCATAGGGGCGGGGCCTGTCATGCTGAAGATTTTCAGGAATAATGACTTAAGTTTCAGTTTCACTAAACAAAGTTTTTGAATGGCTTCAGATAGCATCACTTGCATTCAAATCTTGCCTAACACCTCCTTTGTTCTCTACAGAAGAAAGAAAGTCAGATTTGGAAAGGCATAAGGAAATGATATCATTTGCAATAAAATAATTTTATTTTTGGGTGAACTGTCCCTTTAACATAATTTCTTTTGGCAATCCACCCCCCTGAACCATCACTGTCTCTGTGATCCCTCTAAGCAGTTCAGCAGTTTTCCCCTGTCAGTTCTTGTTCTCTTCCTCCAGAGACCTGTGAGTGTGTGGTCTGTCACTCATCCGGCACCCTCTGTCCATTCATAACCCTGTAACCTCTCGCTCCCTCTTTCTTCATCTTCTCTGTCTATGCCGTCTATGGCTTTCTCTATGTCTTTTTTCACATAATCACTCTCCTTCCTTTGAAAATGTTATTATTCTGGTCTCCAGAAACGTCTGATGCTTTCAGGTGGGCAGCAAAGTGTTCTAGTGCCTCTGTCCTTTCAAATTTATCTTTTATCGGTTTATTAATGACAGAAATGAGAAACAGAGCAAGGGATGAATATAAAATAAGCGGTTTGAGCAATAATCAAATGAATGGACGCGCAATCATGGGTAAACAGTAACCCTTATATGGCTAGTGTCCATTTACATGCTTTTAGTACTGTTATGTCACCTAATTAATATTCATGAGCCAGGCTGATAAGATCTATAATGTCTACCCTCCTATTTTCCAGATTGTTTCTACGTCCCTGGTTAAATCAAAAGAAATGGATCTGAAATTTTCCTCTCTCTCTGGCTCACTGTTCAGCCACTTGTTGTGAAATTGTCAACACTGGGCATTGGCAACATAAGTGCTCTACAACACCAAGTTAAATAGAACGAATTGTGTCTCATCTCTCTGGGGGCCACAGTGCTGTTTAGCTAATCTTATCTGTCATTTATGAATGCCACATTCGTTCATGTTGACAGAAAGAGTAGGGATTAGCTTTAAACAAGGAAATGGGCTGATAGTAAATCCACGTGCCTGCCCTTTCCTTAGCTGACCCTGTCCTCATCCTCCTTGTGTCCTTTTTACTTTCCGGTATCTCTCATCGAGGGGTGCCAAGCATGTTGAGAACAATTTTGGATGGTAATGAAAATGCTAATCGATTTCTTCCTTCCCACTTATCATAATGTGCTCAATGTTCTTATTGAAATGCAAATTAGATCCCAATGTGAAAACATTTGAGTGTGAGAGCATTAATCAGCAGGCATTATTTAAAACGTCATTGTGAACTCACATCTGGAAATGTCAGTGTTTTGTTAATTGTCTTTTTCACTGTTCATGAGATGGAGAGAAAACAGGTGTTTTTGGGGTAAAGTACCTCTCGTAGGTAACAGGAAATCCCTCGCAGTGCTGTTCCCATGGCTGTAGGAGAGGGAAGCTGGCAGACAGACAGAAAGGAGACAGTGATTAAGTGAGCAGAGTGTCTGTATGTACTTGTCATTTGCTACATTCAAACAGTCAGTAGCTATGTTTACATGGACACCTTTTGTTTCAATCAGAAATAATTCTTTCCGAGGGGTCACGTGATGCAGGCGGTGAGGAAAGACGCGCTCTAGTGAGCTCCTCTGACTAGCTATATTATTAAGCAAGAATCCTACATTAATCTCCCTAGTTTGTAGATTTTTGAGTCCATTAAGGAATTGGATAGGCAATATTGTTTATGGCAGAACACAATTCGCGCCGAAAAGGACGTAAAACACGGCCAACTAGCAACACTCCCGAAGCTAACGATCCTGACTCGCTACCCAACATGGCCGAAGATGTGGAAGGCGAAATATCGTTTCAAACTCTGTGGAAGGAGATCAAAACCAGTAAAGAAGAAATTAGCAAACAAATGGACAGGATAACCAACGATATTCAAGCTAAATTGACCCGCATCGAAACCTCTATGTCAACTTTATCGGAACAGATGGTCGAGGTTGAAACTAGAGTAAGCGCCACAGAGGATGACTTGAGAGATACTCGTTCGACAGCTACTCGCTTGGAGAAGGACGTCGCCTACCTTAAAGATAAAGTGCAAGACCTGGAGAACAGAAGTAGGAGATCTATTATTCAGATTGTAAACTTGCCGGAAAAATCCGAGGGAAGCAATATGGTTTCGTTTCTGGAATCCATCATCCCGGAGATCCTTGGCGTCGAGAACTTTCCGTCTCCTCCGACAATTGAGAGGGCCCACAGAACGGGAAATACCTCGTCGGATAGGGCGACTCCAAGGATAATTGTGGAGAAACTCCTGAACTTCAGAGATAAGCAGAAAATCCTTCAACTTGCGCGAGAGAGAAAGGAGATTTTCCTTGACAACCGGCACATCCACTTTTTTCCTGATTTCAGCGTGGAGCTCCAGAATGCTCGCAAAGCTTACACGGAGGTGAAGCGAATGTTGAGAGATCGGGAAATTGAATACTCCCTTCGTATATCCTTCTAAGCTTCGGATCATGTACATGGGTAAAACAAAGTTCTTCTCCACTCCACTTGAGGTTAAGAACTTTATTGATTCTCACAGTAAGGATGCAGAGGCCTCTACTACGGAATGAGAACTGATACTATAGCCTACTCTAATGGCCTTCACACAAAGGATATCCTGTGAGGATATCCTAATGTTTTCATGTAAGACTGTAAACTTTTTCCTTTTTATTTTTCTTGACCAAAGGTCATAACAAGAAATATTATTTTCTGTTGTTGCCAGATTACAATTTAGCCACTGCTGAAAGTTACTTTAGTGTACAGTATGTAGGCTACCCTACTATTTGAATGGTTCCACTAGTTTGCAATGTAGTTTAATATTTGATTTATTAGCTTCACCATTTGTTCAATGTCTGCACCTAATAAAATGTACAATGTTAATAGAAGATATGAATATCTGACCAATTTTAATTTAATTTTGTTTTTATTTTGTTCTGAACAGGGAGTTTTATCATGCTATGTAGGACACTAGCTATTTGAATATGGCTAGTCAGCGTCAGCTACAAGTTCAGTAGCAAGGTTGTTACTAAGGTGTAATTCGCCTTCTTTTCTTTCTTTCTTTCTTTCATTCCTTCTTTTTTTTCACATTTGAAAGTTAAAATTTTAGTTCAGGTGATTTTTGTTTTTGTTTCTTATTTTTTACGCAACAAGATGCATCTTTCGCAATGGTATCACGTAGGAGTAGAAGAACATTATTATGTGTGTAGTGGAGATTTCGCTGTTAATTTAAGATCTTGATAACTGGCTAAGATTTTAAACTCTGTATCATGGAATGTTAGGGGTTTAAATAATCCGGTAAAAAGAAAGAAAGTACTGTCATATTTGAAAAGGGTTAACACGGATATAGATTTTATTCAGGAGACCCATCTTATGGATCAGGAACATAGAAAACTCAAGAGAGAATGGGTTGGTCAGGTCTATTACTCATCATTTTCTTCCAGTGGTCGAGGGGTAGCAGTACTAATCCACAAAAAATTACAATTTAACTTGACCAATACATATTCTGATACTGCTGGTAGATATATAATTGTTGAATGTGAGTTGAATAGGGAACATATAACCTTGGTAAATGTCTATGGTCCAAACCATGATGATCCCATCTTCTTTAGCAAATTACTATTACGATTAGCTACTATTGAGGGCAGTTGCATTTTTGGTGGTGACTTTAATCTAGTTTTAGACACTTCCAAGGATAGATCATCAAAAAAAATTCTTAAATCAAAAGCAGCAACCATTCTGAGTCAAGGGATGACTGATTTGGGGTTGTATGATGTATGGTGCAATCTCTATCCAGACCAAATTGACTACTCATTTTATTCAAATGTACATAATGTCTACTCAAGAATAGATTTCTTTTTAGCATCTCAATCATTAGCCTACCAAGTAAAGCCGAGTTCAAACTTCACGATTTTCAAAGTAGTCGGGTCACTGTTCTTTTCACACTGCATGACTATCTTGGCCAGAATTCAGTCGCTGCTGTGTTCACACTGCACGATGGATCGGCGACAGAAGGTTTCACACTGCATGACTTTACAATAGGAAGAATCGCCGACAACTCTGTCTGGCACGCAAACTACGTTTCACAACCAAACACACGCGAGATGTGACAAGGAAACAACGTGATATCACGCGTGCAAGACCGGAGTTCTCACGTGAGACAGGGATTATTATTAAAAATGGTAGCCCGCAAGAAGCTTGCAATACGAATGCCTGTGCGTTGATTTGCAGCGAAAACAAGAAAAAGAAAAGAAGAATATGGATGCTTGGCATGCTTGCTGATATTGTGGTCTATAACTCCTCCCCGAACTCCCCGCTGCTCTGTATCTTGCTCTCTCATTGGCATGCCAAATATTTCACGGGCGTCGGCGACTCGTCTGCGATTCTCTCAGATCGCGTCTTTGCTCATTCACACTGCGTGATTGTCACTCGCGTGAACGAGCACCGATTTGCCTGTGATTTCGGGCATTTGTTGGCGATTTCTCAAAACCTGTCGGTGAGCCAAAATCAGGGCTAAAATCGTGCAGTCTGAACTCGGCTTAAAAGACTGTACTTATCTTCCTGCATCCATCTCTGATCACAACCCTGTCAAGCTTACATGGGAACCAACAGTGGCCCCACCTTACTCCAAAAAATGGAGATTTAAAACTTATATGCTGAAAGACCCAGATCTTATCCAATTTATGACTACTCATATTCAGATTTTTCTTGAAGCTAATGCTAATTCAACTTCACATTCAACTATATGGGAGGCACTTAAAGCTTTCATGAGAGGACATATTCTCTCATATGAGGCTTACAAACAAAAAGAAAAGAGAGCCGCTTTAACAGATTTAGCAAAAGAAATAAGATCATTGGAATTAGAACATTCTTTGCCCAATAATGATAAATGTTTATCACAACTTAATCAAAAACAGGTCTTGTATAATAATTTGTGCACTCAGAAGGCCGAATCTATTATGGCAAGAACAAAATATCATTATTACGAATTCGGAAATAAGACTAGCAGATTACTAGCTTGGCAAATTAAAAAAGAAGAATCTGAGCGATATATTCACTCAATACAATTAGATGATGGTAGATATATAAAAGCCCCTAGAGAAATTAATATTTTATTTACGGATTATTATGAAACTTTATATAAAACTGATCACAGTCAGGGAAATGCTGATGCTAAGAAATTTATAAATAAAATACAGCTACCAAAAATTGATGATGAAGATAACAAACTTTTGAACTCTGATATAACTGAGAATGAAGTACTTAAAGCAATTAATGCTTTAGGAAATAACAAGGCCCCTGGACCAGACGGCTTCCCAATTGAATATTTCAAGTTGTTTTCAAATATGTTATTAACTCCCTTAACAAACATGATTAAAGAATCACTTGAGAGAGTCTCACTTCCACACTCCCTGGAATTGGCCACAATAACTCTACTCCCTAAACCAGGGAAAGACAGGCAAAAATATGGGTCTTATAGGCCGCTAAGTCTACTCAACGTTGACTATAAAGTTCTAACTAAATTGCTTGCCCTAAGACTAGAAATGTTATACCCAAATTAATACATCCAGATCAGACAGGATTCGTTAAGAATAGACAAGGCTCTGATAATATTAGAAGGCTATTGCATATTATCAATATTGCACAAAAGCAGAAATTATCAATGTTTATTCTGTCTATGGATGCCGAAAAGGCTTTTGACAGAATCAAACCTACTTTTCTTTTTGCTACACTAGAAGCCATGAGCTTTGGGTCTAAATTTATTGGTCATTTAAAAACTACCTTTAATTCCCCTAAAGCACAGATATGTACCAATGGTATTATATCTAACACCTTTACACTGTCTAGGGGCTGTAGACAAGGATGCCCTATATCGCCATTATTATTTGCCCTGGCTGTTGAACCTCTCGCTATTGCGATAAGGTCCAATAATGTAATAAAGGGAATTAAAATTGGCACCAATGAACACAAATTATCCCTATATGCTGGTTTATCTGACCAATCCACAATTCTCTATTCCCCCTTTACTACATGTATTTAAGGAATACAGTGATATATATCTGGTTATACAGGTCCTTCTAAAAAAATTAGCATATTGTGATAAAGTTCATTATTTTCCATAATGTAATGATAAAAATTAAACTTTCATATATTTTAGATTCATTGCACACCAACTGAAATATTTCAGGTCTTTTATTGTTTTAATACTGATGATTTTGGCATACAGCTCATGAAAACCCAAAATTCCTATCTCAAAAAATTAGCATATTTCATCCGACCAATAAAAGAAAAGTGTTTTTAATACAAAAAAAGTCAACCTTCAAATAATTATGTTCAGTTATGCACTCAATACTTGGTCGGGAATCCTTTTGCAGAAATGACTGCTTCAATGCGGCGTGGCATGGAGGCAATCAGCCTGTGGCACTGCTGAGGTGTTATGGAGGCCCAGGATGCTTCGATAGCGGCCTTAAGCTCATCCAGAGTGTTGGGTCTTGCGTCTCTCAACTTTCTCTTCACAATATCCCACAGATTCTCTATGGGGTTCAGGTCAGGAGAGTTGGCAGGCCAATTGAGCACAGTAATACCATGGTCAGTAAACCATTTACCAGTGGTTTTGGCACTGTGAGCAGGTGCCAGGTCGTGCTGAAAAACGAAATCTTCATCTCCATAAAGCTTTTCAGCAGATGGAAGCATGAAGTGCTCCAAAATCTCCTGATAGCTAGCTGCATTGACCCTGCCCTTGATAAAACACAGTGGACCAACACCAGCAGCTGACATGGCACCCCAGACCATCACTGACTGTGGGAACTTGACACTGGACTTCAGGCATTTTGGCATTTCCTTCTCCCCAGTCTTCCTCCAGACTCTGGCACCTTGATTTCCGAATGACTTTGGACCACTGAGCAACAGTCCAGTGCTGCTTCTCTGTAGCCCAGGTCAGGCGCTTCTGCCGCTGTTTCTGGTTCAAAAGTGGCTCTGTGCACAAAGGTGCACAGTGGCTCTGGATGTTTCTACTCCAGACTCAGTCCACTGCTTCCGCAGGTCCCCCAAGGTCTGGAATCGGTCCTTCTCCACAATCTTCCTCAGGGTCCGGTCACCTCTTCTCGTTGTGCAGCGTTTTTTGACACACTTTTTCCTTCCCACAGACTTCCCACTGAGGTGCCTTGATACAGCACTCTGGGAACAGCCTATTCGTTCAGAAATTTCTTTCTGTGTCTTACCCTCTCGCTTGAGGGTGTCAATGATGGCCTTCTGGACAGCAGTCAGGTCGGCAGTCTTACCCATGATTGCGGTTTTGAGTAATGAACCAGGCTGGGAGTTTTTAAAAGCCTCAGGAATCTTTTGCAGGTGTTTAGAGTTAATTAGTTGATTCAGATGATTAGGTAATAGCTCGTTTAGAGAACCTTTTCATGATATGCTAATTTTTTGAGATAGGAATTTTGGGTTTTCATGAGCTGTATGCCAAAATCATCAGTATTAAAACAATAAAAGACCTGAAATATTTCAGTTGGTGTGCAATGAATCTAAAATATATGAAAGTTTAATTTTTATCATTACATTATGGAAAATAATGAACTTTATCACAATATGCTAATTTTTTGAGAAGGACCTGTAAGTTAAATTATGACAAGAGTGAAGCTTTCGCTATTAATATACCAGATGAGTTAAAATATATAGTAAAACCATTGACACTGTGTACTAATGGGTTTAAATATTTAGGTATTCATATTGATCTAACTCATGAATGAACTCCTTTCATACTGCACCCCTGAGAAAATCCTTTTCAATGTTAGGAAATCTCTGAGGACTTTTGAAAAAATCTGGGGCTCCTTTCTGGAATATTTACCTTCTCTTACTGCAAACTAATTGTAATGTCATCTGTTGCTCTTTTTCTTTTAGTTTTTTTTGTTGTTTGTTTTTTTGTTTTTTTTGTAAAAAAAAAATGAAGGTTGTAATGTTATGTGTATATGTACTCTTTCCGATTGATGAATCCGAATGTGACTGCAGAAATACACAGAGTTTCCCACTGTTTCCGCATACTAACCATTCTCCTACATTGCTTCTATTCTTTGTTTTAAAGTATTATTTATATTGATCTATTTAGGGTCCTAATTTAGGAAACGATGAGCACATGAAACTTTGTGCCGTGCTGCTTATATATATCAAGCAGTAAAAACGCCCCATCCCACCCAAAACAAGGTGTCTGTCGATGAGAGCCCGAAACAAGGACTGATGTGATGTTGCTCCACTTCACAGGCGATGAGTGGAAGGAAATTTTTAGAATGACACGACAGTCATTTATGATGCTTCATCATTTATGACAGTCATTTATGACATTCAACAACAACAGCTCATTCTGTGCATCATACGCCATTTGTACGTGATTGCACATGCGCAGTACTTTGCAGTTTCGGTTTTCAAACTGATCAAGTGTTTACATGTCCCCTCGATCGGATTAGAAAAGGTTTAAACCTTTTTTTTTAGTTTAAAAGTCTTATAATGACTTTATTATTCCGACTGTGCTACTAGTCTGATTACAAATGGATTTTTAGGGTCCATTTAAATGCAACTAATGTTTGGGATTGATAACCGATGTGAAAATCAAGCTCCTTTTCTAATCTCGCAAAGTTGTGACTAGAGTTGCCAACTTCTGGAAAGATTCTTTATAGGAAAATAAGGGACAGAATAAGGCACACTCAAAATATTTGTACTGTACCACACAGTGTATGTCATTTCATTATCTGCAGTTAAGTATGTGTATAAAAGATGTATAAAAGGTTCTCAGACATAAACACATTTGGGTAATTTTGTGTTACTAAAATCAATCAAATTTTTTTCCTGACAAACATAAATAAAGAAGAAAACCAAACTATTAAATGTAATGGATGTATATTTACTGAGAAAACCAATATTTTGTAGAGGGGGGACAGCATTAAAATTTTTACCTGAGATTTGGAGTCAGATTACAGGGAGGTAAAATGACTTTAGAACAACATCATTATTTTATTTTTACACAGAGATTGGTAGGCCTGTTAGTTAAATCTGTTGACATTAGCAATCTTTGTTGCATCATATCTTTGCTACTGTTCAAAAATGGCAAAAATAACTTCTTGTGTTTTTCGCCCAAAGTTTGCATTTCTGTAACTCATATTACAGATATCTTAATATCATTTTAGATTCTAATTCTTAACAAACTTTTCTATTCTTAATTTTTAGGCCCAATATGGTTAATTTCCAGAGATAGGGATTTCAGTGTGCCTCCATGAATGAATTGGTATACATTTTAAATGGTTGCACATTTTTCTGAAGAACAAATAATTGAAACTAGAAATGTATCTAGTTTTTTTCTATCAACACAATTGAACATTCCTGTCTGAGTGCCATAAATAGTATTTTTCCAAAGTTTGTGTGCCTGTAATTCTAAAAGTATTAAAGATATATCAATATCCATCTATATTCTCATTCTTAACAAACTTCTTTTGTAATCTTCATTTTAAAGGCCTTGAATATGGTTCAATCCCATTGATATAATGTGGCTCCATGTTCAAATTGTTGAATTTTAGCCATTTTCTATTTATATAGATACACCAACAGATATTAAACATCAACCTCTATTCAAAACCATAAATTAAAAAAAAAAAAAAAACCTGTCAGGAAGATAGGCCTACATAGATGGCATATAACTTGAAAGCATAATAACTGAACATCTTTAAAATTTCAGCCAATAAAGCATTTTTTTAAAACAATGGCACTTAAAGTTTGAACTAAATGTTGTTGCAACCATGTGTGAATAAAAGAAAAAGCATATTTTTCAATTAAAGAGAATTAGAGAACTCAATAATGAGGTCCAAAAATAGCCTATGCTACAAGTTAGGTCACTTAAATGAGCGTAAAATGTTTTTTTATCTCTATTTAACAACATTGGCAATAGTTAAAGACAACTTCCCTTTTTGATCACGTCCTCCCTCAGGGAGATTGCATGTTTTCTTGCATAGCTGAATGTTGCTGAAATCAAAACGTGAACAGTGAAAGGGATTTGCCCTTACGGTAGGTGTCCCCAGGGCGGGCGGAGCAGAGCGAGCGTTTTCAATTCATTTCTATGGAAGTCGAAAGTTTCACGCTTGCGAGGTGCATTGTGGTATTGTGAAGCTTGACTTCCATAGGAATGAATTGAAAACGCTCTCTCTGCTCTCCCCCCCCCGCCAGTGGACACCTACCGTTGGCACGAGACCCGCTCGCTGTGAAGCCTGAGCGACCAGCTGGCAGAGGAGTCCGCTTGGTCTTAGAGCCTTCCGCGAACGGCTATGATCACAATTTGTCTCAAAGTCAAAGGAATTATTAATTCTCAATTTAGAGTGTATGCCTGAGAATAGGAGACAAACTGCTTTCCGTATGCCTTTCATACGGAACGATTCATTGATGCCTTAAATACGGGCCGATTCCGATTGGCAACCCTAGCTGTGACTTCCTAACACTGATTAAAGTAAACACCAAAGATTGCACATTACGCTGAGTAAGGTCTTATCACAATTGACAAGTGACTTAATAAACATGTCCAGTCGAGGTGCAAGTTCAACCATCAATTCTAAATTAACCAAAAGCAATTTGGAATGCATTTTATTTTTAGCAAGTGTACAGCGTAGCATTTGGGTTGCACCCTGACCGCAAAAACTGATGGAAGCAGCTCCGATGGAAAAAAGAACTAGAACTAGGAATCTTTGGAATCTCCTCTTATTTGTTGGATTAGTAATTGTTGTTGGTGTTGTTGTGGAAGATCCCTCAAGATTTAAATGTTATAAAAGATTTAAATGTTCAAATTTCCTTTTCTCTGTTTTCAACAGGATTAAGCAAATTTCGGAAGTGTTTTCCTCTCAATGCATAATTTGGAATGTACAGAATTTCAGTTCAATCAATCAATCAATCAATCAATCAGTCAGTCAGTTAGTCTGTCAGTCTGTCTGTCTACAACACTTACTGGTTAAGAAAAGTTATTTTGATTAGCTAGAACAAGCTTATATTAATTAGATTTAGATCAGGCATTGATCACAATGACATGACATTTAGATGAGGACTCAAACTGACTATGTGTGTATGTGTGTCTTACAGGTGGTGGATGTTCTAAACAGGTGTAGAAACGTTTTGTCTGGTCTGGTTTCACACGTCGTAGGGCCACACGAGACTCTCCAATAAACTCATTATGAGTCAGTTTATCCTCATCGCACACCGATAACCTGAGAAAAATAACAACAACAACATAAAAGAGAGAGTGAGAGAGTTATTCAATTATACTGGAAGGAAAGCAAAGATAAACATTAAAGCTGTAAATGTAGAATGGGTGAAAGTGATAAAAAAGGCTATAAAAATACCATCCGCAGAGCAGCAAGAGCTGGAAATGGCTCAGACAGAAATGTATATTTATGAATGGGATTAGGGTGATATTTCTGGCTTCGCCAGTTTGGTCGGAAGTAAGCGCCTGCTCTTTTTTTTCAAAGGTTTGCTTGCGTTTTTGTGGAACCGACACTCTCCTCTGCTCCTTTACTCTTCCTTGGAGATAAACGGCTAAATGCCTTTTCTCTGACTACTGTCACCCTCCCACTGAAAAAAGGGCAAATCTGAAAACACCAGCAGTGCCAGTCCCATATTGCCAGGGGATACTGTTCATTTATAACATGAGCACAGAGGTAATTTTCTGTGTGTAATCACAGGATAAACATGAGTGCTATACAGCAGTCAGGAAGAGCACTGCAATAATATTCATGATAAAAATATGCTGAATTTCCAAGATGTGCACAACAGTAGTTGTACCAAGAAACTAGATCATTCCTGAAGGTTCATAAGCGAAAGGAAGGTCTGCTAAGCAGTCGCACTCTCTGTCACACACCTACACACCTACTGTCGAAGCAAGATATGCAGGCTACTGTCAAATCATTGCTCTCAGAGAGAAGAATTTTTAAGACATATCCAGAATAGATTTACAGCCTGCTTGGAGTCGCCGATAAAGTAAGAGGGATTCAAGGGTGCACAGATGTCTTCACTAACCTCAGAGTCTTCCTGTGCATATCCTCCTCCGTGATGCCAAAGTAAGTAAGAGTCTCATTCCAAACAGGATTTAGAGAATTACGTACGGTTTTGGTTTTCAGTTTATTTGCCTGTGGGTATAAAACATTTTAACTGCTGTCACATTATTTATACAAATAATAAATAAATAAAATGATTAAAAGAGTGAAAATTTTGGAACACTGTAATTCTTTGATGCATATTTACATTTTGATCAAAAGTCAGGGTAAAGACATTTATAATATTCTAAAAGATTTCAAATAAATGCTGTTCTTTTGAACTTTCTATTAATCAAATAATACTGAAAAAATTTGTATCATGGTTCCAAAAATATATTAACTGTTGTGCAAAACATTGTTAATAATAAGAAATGAGCAGCAAATCATCATATTAGAATGATTTCAGAAGGATCATGTGACACTGAAGACTGGAGTAATGATGCTGAAAATTCAGCTTTGACATTCAGCTTTGTTTCTGGATTAAAAGTAGTAGATATTCCAGAGGAACTTGTCAGGTTTCATCATTTTGAATTTATATTTTCATCAATAAAACACACAATATGGAAAAAAATATTTTGACATCCCCTTCTAATTTATGTTTTTGACTAGACTCCTTAATTCCACTGAAGACAATTTTTGGAATGGTCTGAGAAACATGCTTTCCTGTTCCAGCATGATAATACTGTGCACAAAGCAAGATCTATAATGAAACGGTGTAGAAAAACATGACAGGCACAAAGCCTAAACCTGAATCCCATTGAACACTACTGGGATGAATTGGAACTCCGACTGTGAGTCAGGCCCCATCACCCAACATCAATGCCTCTCTGATGCTCTTGTGTCTGAATGGGAACAAATCCCTGCATACCTGCTCTAACATCTAATAGAAAGTCTTCCTAGAAAAGGGGAAGCTGTTAGGGAAGATCAACTCTTTATTATTTCCCACAGATTTGAGTTTAAGGGCCCTATTTTAACGATCTAAGCACATGGTATGAAGCGCATGGCGCAGGTGCACTTAGGGCATGTCCGAATCCTCTTTTGCTAGTTTAATGATGGAAAAAATGGTTGGTGTGCCAGGAACATGATCCAAAAGGGTTGTACCTAGTCTCTTAATGAGTCATGGGTGTGTTTTGAGCATAATGTGCAATAAAATTCAGGAATAGAAACATATTCACAGGACAATCAGAGTCTCATCTCCCGTTCCCTTTAAAAAGCCAGTTGCGCTTACACCATGGCGGATTTGCTATTTACATGGCGGAATTTGCAAGCGGAAAAACAGAACGCTTCTCCAGAGAGGAATCCTTTTATTTTTAATATTTAAAAGTGTTTGTGTGCTGCTGCACGTCCCTGTGTGTGCAACAAGCAAAGTGTACGCGAGTTGTGCACCCGCCTATAGGCGCATATTACTAACGCGCACTTTAAATAACAAAAAAAATAAATTGTCCCATTGACTTTAGACCAGGTTTTTGTTGGTCAATGGTGCAGTTGTTTTCAGTTGCCTCAAAATAGCAACGTGCCAACAATGCACCTGAACACACCTCTTTCAGGACCAGTATGCCCATGGGTGCGCGCGCATTTGCTATTTAAATAATGTGGAGCTGGACGTGAAAATGATAACTATGTCGGGCTGAAATTAGCAAAAAACACTTGCGTCACCCCTGACGTCGCATTGTGCCGGTTGTATGATAGAACCCTAAATGTTCAACAAGCATATATGGGTTTGTTGGAGTTTGGTGTCCTTGTATTTTTGGCCATAAAGAGTACAATAAAACATAATTAGCTTGTTTAGCTCAGAGGTCATGGTAGTTTGGATGATACATAACACCCTAAATCAAGGGCATAGATAGGGATGTCAATTTACATACATTCCCATAATCCATCATTGTTTAAATTAACAATTAATGAATCGATAAAGCTCTGAACACACAATGTATATAACTGGTTAAAAATTATACAGGTCCTTCTCAAAAAATTTGTATATTGTGATAAAAGTTCATTATTTTCCATAATGTAATGATAAAAATTAAACTTTCATATATTTTAGATTCATTGCACACCAACTGAAATATTTCAGGTCTTTTATTGTTTTAATACTGATGATTTTGGCATACAGCTCATGAAAACCCAAAATTCCTATCTCAAAAAATTAGCATATTTCATCCGACCAATAAAAGAAAAGTGTTTTTAATACAAAAAAAGTCAACCTTCAAATAATTATGTTCAGTTATGCACTCAATACTTGGTCGGGAATCCTTTTGCAGAAATGACTGCTTCAATGCGGCGTGGCATGGAGGCAATCAGCCTGTGGCACTGCTGAGGTGTTATGGAGGCCCAGGATGCTTCGATAGCGGCCTTAAGCTCATCCAGAGTGTTGGGTCTTGCGTCTCTCAACTTTCTCTTCACAATATAATAGTTAATAATAACTATTATATAATAATAGTTTCTCTATAGGGTTCAGGTCAGGAGAGTTGGCAGGCCAATTGAGCACAGTAATACCATGGTCAGTAAACCATTTACCAGTGGTTTTGGCACTGTGAGCAGGTGCCAGGTCGTGCTGAAAAACGAAATCTTCATCTCCATAAAGCTTTTCAGCAGATGGAAGCATGAAGTGCTCCAAAATCTCCTGATAGCTAGCTGCATTGACCCTGCCCTTGATAAAACACAGTGGACCAACACCAGCAGCTGACATGGCACCCCAGACCATCACTGACTGTGGGAACTTGACACTGGACTTCAGGCATTTTGGCATTTCCTTCTCCCCAGTCTTCCTCCAGACTCTGGCACCTTGATTTCCGAATGACTTTGGACCACTGAGCAACAGTCCAGTGCTGCTTCTCTGTAGCCCAGGTCAGGCGCTTCTGCCGCTGTTTCTGGTTCAAAAGTGGCTTGACCTGGGGAATGCGGCACCTGTAGCCCATTTCCTGCACACGCCTGTGCACGGTGGCTCTGGATGTTTCTACTCCAGACTCAGTCCACTGCTTCCGCAGGTCCCCCAAGGTCTGGAATCGGTCCTTCTCCACAATCTTCCTCAGGGTCCGGTCACCTCTTCTCGTTGTGCAGCGTTTTTTGACACACTTTTTTCTTCCCACAGACTTCCCACTGAGGTGCCTTGATACAGCACTCTGGGAACAGCCTATTCGTTCAGAAATTTATTTCTGTCTTACCCTCTCGCTTGAGGGTGTCAATGATGGCCTTCTGGACAGCAGTCAGGTCGGCAGTCTTACCCATGATTGCGGTTTTGAGTAATGAACCAGGCTGGGAGTTTTTAAAAGCCTCAGGAATCTTTTGCAGGTGTTTAGAGTTAATTAGTTGATTCAGATGATTAGGTTAATAGCTCGTTTAGAGAACCTTTTCATGATATGCTAATTTTTTGAGATAGGAATTTTGGGTTTTCATGAGCTGTATGCCAAAATCATCAGTATTAAAACAATAAAAGACCTGAAATATTTCAGTTGGTGTGCAATGAATCTAAAATATATGAAAGTTTAATTTTTATCATTACATTATGGAAAATAATGAACTTTATCACAATATGCTAATTTTTTGAGAAGGACCTGTATATGTTTCCAGTAACCAAGGTATAAATATTGGGGAGGTTGTACTTGCCCCCAACCCCCTGCAAACTACGCACCTGCCTTAAATGTTTAACATGCCTTATAAAAATATTTCCACTATAGTGAACTTCATGCATAAAAGGGTTAATTACTCCAAACAGGATCTCACCTTGCAGGCTCCTGGTAGAAGATGAAGTTTGACATAAGGATCTGCCAGGCCATTAAAATCCATGGGTTTCAAACCCTAAACAAAAAAAAACAAGCCGTTTTAATGGACAGGAATACTAAATAAAAAACATATAAATAAACAAAGGTATGGAGCCCTGTTGAAGTAGAGCAAACTGCTAAAGGGTAAATCACCTGCAGGTTTTTGCAGTGTGAGTCATGGATAGGTGTGAGTGTGCAGTGAACTGCAGAGGTGTGAGTTGGACGTTACCTTGGCTCTGATGATGTTACAGTGGAGTGAACTGGTTGCTCTCTCATACCTCAGTTCAAATTCTAACGTCCCCAGTGCAGCTACACAATCATAGGAATGATAGTGTAAATGTTAATAACATCACTACCATATACCATAATACCTGACAAGCAGCAGATTAAACAATCCATTATGAAACACAATTAGGAGCTGTGCATATCTGACAGATGGTAAGATGGATAGCAACACTGCAAATTGGAATATTAAGCCTGTACTATACATATTGCCAACGCAAAGTACAAGCTTAATATTGCAGAATTATTAACATAATAATTCACGTTTAATTTTTGCCAGGCACCTTTAAGGAAACACCAACAAAAATTAAAATAATGTAATATATGATCAACATAATAATTTGCTGTGTACTATAAAGCTATGTATTTCTGCAGGGCATATAGCAGGTAGGGTGCCTCTTTGTGGACTGACATTACCATGGATAATATATAATATATTTAATAAAACAATAAATTATATTTGATTATACATATAGGCCCACTGCCAAAATGAATGGGAACAGCTCCATGTTCGTTTTGTCCCAGAAACGTATTTTTAGTTGTATGAACTAACTAATGATATAAATATGTTTCTATTCCAAATTTAAAGTAGTGGCTTTTTTTTTTTAAAGTAAATTGTCACTAAGGAGTCCTTTTCAAACATTTTTTGAAACGAGGTTAGATATTTTTGACATATTTTTAAACATTTACACATTTTTTGACATAACTAGGATATGAAAACATAGGCTACACCACATTAAGATATCGATAACAGGTTAAACTAGATGAGTAAAGTTCGTAGACAAACTTTAAGTTGGCTTGAAAAAGCCTAGCCAGAAGGTTTGGAGTAGTTTTAAAAAGCTTGAAGTTTGAAGCTTTTTAGTTTTAAATAGTTTAAGTTTTAGTTTAGTAGTTTAAAAGCTAGATAATGTGTGAGTAAGTGAGTGTGAGTGAGTGTGTGTAGATAGATATAGTTAGCTAGATAGTTAGTAGATAGATAGTTATATAGTTAGTTAGAAAGTTAGTTAGTTTATGAGTTTGAATGAGTTTGAATGGCTCAGTAATAGTACACAGAATGGAAGCTTCATTTTTGACATATTTTTTGACATTTACACATTTTTTGACATAACTAGGATATGAAAACATAGGCTACACCACATTAAGATATCGATAACAGGTTAAATAAAAATATAATTTTTAATATAATGTAGGCAAATACATTTAACAATGCATTTATGATTTTACGATTAGTTTCTCTCTCTCTCAAGTTCTTTCTTTTTTTTTTCTAGCAAACTAACGACCAACTTGCCTGAAGTAATGTAAGGTCAGGTGACATTGTTTTGGTGTCTTTCCACGGTTGAAACGTTAGTTGTGCGATTACTTGAGAAAAGATACATTACAGTAAGTTTTACTGAATCTTTTTAACATACCTTCTGATGATTATTCATATCTTTATCGTGCTATAGCCTAACTAGCAGTAAGGAGGAAGAGATTATCGAACCGCTAACGTTAGCTCTCCGTGACCGGTCACGTGACATCACATGAAAGTCAAGAGGGCCAAAAAACGACATTGTTGTTTGGATTTCGCAATGAAACTAAGATATTAAAGCTGTGGGTTTGTTAGAAAAAACTATCAACTACAAAACTGTAAAAAAAAAATAATAATAATAACAATAAAAAAGAAATTATTACAGCTGAAAATATTTGGATATTTGGAACAACTACTCAGAGTTTGAACAAGATTCTTTTATCAACTTATAATTTCCAAACAATAAATGTTGTCCTAGGACTAATAAAACACATCCTCATTTGTCAGTCACCTCTTTGAGATGCTTGGTTGCTCAAAACTCACATTTGACTCACATGTGATCACACAGACTGTTTATATGCTAAGAGGCCACTGTACAACTTATGTAACATGATTATACTTTCATGATACCTTGTTGTGTGTTGATGTGTGACTAAAGAGTTTCCCTTGGATGTGTGTGTGATTGTTCTGGGATTTAAGCACTCAATGTCAAAACTTACTACTGTCATCGCTGTCTGAACTGCAGATGTCCACCGATGTCTCAATGCTGCTTGCTGCCGACAGAGTCCCACCCCCTCCCCTCGCCCCTGCCTGCAGAGGGGACAAGAGACTTCCACTTGTTCCTCCAGAGGTCCCAACCCCTGGGCTGAGAGCCAATGGAGAAGCAGGGTTAGGAGAGATGGGCTCAGCGGTCGGGGAGAGTCGAGGGAAATAGGCAGAGATCTGTCTAATTGGGCGTATGGGGCCAGGACAGACGTCTATGGCCATGTGTTCCTGGATGGAGATGGTGAGCTTTTTTCCCTTACGCACCGTCATAGAGCTAAACCAGAGAGAAAGAGAGTTATTTTGACACTTATTCACTTAGATGAGCTTCATCCAAAGCATCATAAAGTACAGAGATGGTTCCATCAGAGCCACCAGTGATTACAGGGATAGAATTTACTCTGTCATTCCAATCCTGTATGACTTTCAATCTTCTGGAGAAGAATGGACTTTCACTGAATTGACATTTTTCAGAATATCTTCTTCTATGTATCAGAAGAAAGAAAGTCATACATGTTTAGAATGATATGAGTGTGAGTAAATAAATAATGACAGAATTTTCATTTTTGCTTGAACTATCCCAGCTACATTCACTGCAAGCCTTGTAATCTGATTTGCTGCTCAGATTACACATTTATAGGTGATGTGCCGCAGAAGCTAGTGAATTTGTGAGCAGGTGACAAGGAGAATGAAGATGAGGATAAGGAGAAGGAGAGCTAAGTTTTTCTCGTATAATTTCTCCTGAAATTTTGCTTGCTCCTGAAATAGGGCTGTCACCTTAATGCATATGAGTTGTAATGAGCTCTGACTACCTTCGCAGCTATCCTCCATATTAACCGAGCGACCAAAGAACTACCGGTATCTGGTTTAGGATCACATATGGAAGTGGCACAAATCAGAATCAGAAAGATCAGATTCCATGTGCTGTTCACACTGTAATGAGTGTGAAAATTTGGGCCACTTTTGCCTGCATTCTGAATGAAGCCTAAAGCTACGTTCACACTAGGTACATTTACATGGACACTTTCTCCTTCAATCTGAATGAATTCATTCTGATTGATGAATCTGAACGTAGTGTTTACATGAACGCTAAATAAAGTGATCGGGTTGATGTGTGCGTTTATATGTCTCAAGCTTCTGGTTGGATTTAATCTTTTGACATGCGCACACTGCACTAATATACAGAGTTTCCCGCTGTTGTTGCATACTATGCACCAATACCATTTTTTAAGGACCGACTACGAGCACCGATACTTTTTTTCTAGTAATCCGATACCTATACATTTTTTAATTTCTCTCTCTCTCTCTCTCTCATCTCTTTTTTTTGATGTTGCAGTTTTCCAAGCACAACAGTGAGACTAATAAATGTAGGACAGCTTCTTTTTTATTACTCTAATGAAAAAAGTAATAATTTTTATGTGCTTGTCACAAACTTAAAGAACAAAAATTTCACAGTGTCCAATAACCTTCAAAGGGCATAATTAATTACCAATGAATTGTTGTTATATAAAACTACATTTACAAACAAATTACAAACAATACAACAAATATTATAGAGATACAAATTAAATAAACTTGTTTTTCAGATACAGTAGGTTTATTTACCATGTATTCATTTATTTAACATATTTTGTTGTTTTATTAACATTAATGACAAATATAGGCTACTGTCCCTTAAAGACAGAATCCATGGATACTGACACATATCCTGTTTTCACCCAAATGTTTACGACCACTCAAGCCATAACCGACTGTATTTACGTGAGATACTCCACACGATGGACATTTTGACAACTATGTGTGCGTTTGACGATTCAGGCGCAAGAAAGAGAGAGAGCGCTTCTGGTCTTTGTCATTCAGCGCGATTCCGCCTATCCCGCCTTCACTAATCGATAACGAATTGTGATTGAAAGCATGCAGTTCGCAATGTGTGTGTTGTCATCATTAATTTTGAAGTATTTCCACACCTCTGAGGCTGCCGCCGGTGTCTCTGTGCACGGACAATTCTGTCAGTTACGTCACGTGAGGTATCGGTCTTTGGTATCGGGTATTTTTACGAGTACAAGTACATGAGCTTGATATCGGTCCGATACCGATATCGGTATTGGTGCGTGCATCCCTAATACTAACCATCCTCCTTTTCTTTGTTTTAAAAAGCAGACTTAATATTTATCTATTTCGGGTCCTAATTAGGCGACGACGAGCACACAAACCATTGAGTCGTGCTGCTTGTATTTATTAAGCAGTAAATGCGCCTTTTCCCGAGCACAAAACCAGTCGTCTGTGGATGAGAGTATAAAACAAGGACTTGTAAGACGTTATCCTGGTCCACTTCACAGACGATGAGTGAAAGGAGAATTTCTGAATGACAGGACACTCATTTATGACACTTTATTAAGAACAGCTCGTTCTGTCCGTCATACGTCATTATGCTATTTCTACGTCATTGCACATGCGCAGTACTCTCCAGTTTCAGTTTTCAACCCGATCAAGTGTTTGCAAGTCCTCTCGATCGGATTACAAAAGGAATAACCCACCCCTTTCAATCCGAATGAAATTGTAATCAGATCAGGCCAATTCATTCCGATTGACATGGTTACATTTGAGTTTTTCATTCCGATTGTCCTATAGTCCGATTACAATCGGATTAAAAGTGTCCATGTAAACGCAGCTGCTGTTAGTCCAAATCTGATTATTTGTATATCCGATTGGAATCTGATCTAAAATTAACACAACTATTCAGATCCTATATGTGTGTCCATGCCGCTCTTTCGTTTTCCGGAACATCTGCATTGGTTTCTAAGGCAATGACATTGCGTTGGTAGTTATACGCCAAAAACAACAACTGCAAAATGGAGGGGTTTGCAATACAGATGTTGTTTTATTTTCAACGGACTGGACTACTGTCTTCTGAGGCAGCGGCAGAACCAGAGGCTGGTATGTGTGGCTTTATTCTGCGCTGTAGTCTCCACTGGTCTCAAAACATGTCTTCGTTATATTGTCATGTTCTGCTTGTCCAGCACTTTGCAACAACACAATATCCACAAAAATCCTATTTGGACTGACAGTCTGTACATAGCCTAAGTGCTTTTAATCGAGGGCATGTGGTGATAGGCTTGGGGATAGACCTGTGGAGTTGGTGTTAACATCAAAAATCCATTACCATCAAACTTCCCATAATTTCAAAAGCAGATTCAAAGCAGTTTCATGAGCAAAGATATTCATGTAGTCCACCCTAGCATGTCAGAAATTCACTACGCAGATCTTGAGGGCTTGATTCTTGAGGGGATCTTGATTCTTCTTTGGATGTTGAGGCCATTGAATTTGAACTGAAGAGCTCTTCTTGAGAAATCAAGGAAATGTAAGATAAAGGAGTTGTAGACATTATACTGGCTCTAAAGACCTGTGTTAGAGACCAAAACCAGAAGTTTCTTTGTTGTGTTCTACTTGAAATGCTTTTTACATTAAACAGATATAAATATACATGAGAGTTACAACTTAGTTGCTGTGTGAAGCTGCAAACTACAGCACAAGAGCAATAGGCTAGAGGCTGAGAGTATGAGTAGGTACAAAGTGAAGTGAGGAAAGAGTTTGGCTGGAGGTTCAGAGTTGGAGGAGAGTGGGCGTTTGGATGCTGCGGCTTAAGAAGTTTGTGCTGAGCTCTAGCTTTAAGAACTCGCCATCTAAGCCCTGCTCAGATTTATTTTGAAGTCGTGAGCAAAAATCTATGCTTGAAGCCAGAAGCAGTGCTTGGCCGATTTCCTCTTCCCTGCAGGCTTGCTCAGTTTTATTCGATGTAAATGGAAATCACTGATAAGCCTTTGTGTCTTCCTTTCTAAATTAAAGACCTTCTTCCAGAGATCTCTAAAGAGCCTTGTTTGTTGTTGTTTGTTTTGACAGACTGTCAGATACGCACATAGACACACTGAGATGAATTGACCTGGCTTGTCAAAACTGTTTCTGAGCTGCCGTACCTGAGTGCCACAGCACACTTTCAATTTCGACCTGCTCTTCTCACCCTCTATGTGAGCCGAGCTGGAAAACAGGGCAGCAGTTAAGGTTTGTCAACTTCACCAAGCGCTTTGCTTAAAGCACCACTGAGACCCACAACTGGAGTAGCTTCAGACCACATAATATTAGTTTAGTAAGAGTTACTGTGCTAGAACAAGGAGAGGATGGGAAATGGGTTTAGAGAAGGAGAGAAAATTAGTGTGTAATTTGATAAGAAGTAAGAATGCACTTTTGACTTTATTCGTGGTTCTAGCCACAACGTCTTGGTTCTATGGGCACACTTGATATGCAAAAGCTCCCCCGAGAATGTTTCAGGGCATTTGCAGCTAATCCCAGCAGAAATAATGAAGAATTTCAATCACGGAAGATAATTTTAAAGAGAAAATGTACGGTACAGTCAGCATCATTGTTAAGATAGGACAACATTGAAATACAAAAGCAGCTTTATATAATCATGTATAATACATTTATTTGTAATAAAATATGAAAAAAGTATCATTTTAACATTAATATTCGAACTATAATAATTTGTTATTTATTATACACTTCCACACAAAAGTTTAGTGGTCAATAATATTTTCTTTGAAAGAAATTAATACTTTTATTCTGAAAGGAAGCATTAAATTGATCAAACATTTATTATGTTATAAATATAATAAATGTTTTATTATATTATAAACATTTATAATATATAATTTTTATTTCAAATAAATGCTGTTCTTTTCAACTTTGTATATATAAAATAATCCTGAAACAAATCATAGCTTCCATAAAAATATTTAGCAGCACAACAATGTTTTCAACATTGATAATAACATTAAATATTTTTTGAGCATCAGATCAACATTAGAATGATTTCTGAAGGATCACGAGACACTAAAGGATGCTGAAAATTCAGTTTTGATCACAGGAATAAATTACATTTTAAAATATATATTACAAAACAGTTATTTTAAATTGTAATAATATTTCACAATATTATTGTTTTTACAGTATTTTTTTTGATCAAATAAACGCAGCCTTGGTGAACATAAGAGACTTCTTTCAAAAACATTTTAAAATCTTGCCAAGGGAGACACTTGTATCCGTATTTTCAAGAGAAGGAAGAATGCAGGAATAGGACACATACTCATACATAGCTGACCTTTAAGGTAATTTTGGCCCATTTGGCCAAAAGCATATCATTACATGCCATTGCAGCGATTTCTACTTGCCAATCCATCAGGGCATCTACTGTTTTGACAGGCATCATGGCTATCTCCACGGTGGTGGCAGGTAAGTTGTCATAATGGCATTGATGCAGCACAGCTAATGAGATCATGACACATGGACGCTAACAAGATTAGCGATTAGCACAGTACCTCACGCCAAGCAGAATTTTTTTTTTCCAGACTTCAAATCAAATCTCTTCCCACCACCTGCTGTACATAATAATACATGTCCGTGATGGTTTATGAAACCTGTTTATTTGATTATTTATTTAAACATTTTCAATGATTTGCAATTCAGTGGCGAGGACCGAAATCGAAGGATTGATTTTCAACCCTCAGACTGAGGGAAATGTCAATTTGCATCTAAAATCATCATATGACGAAATGAGATTTTGGAAGAAATGATACTTGCGCACTAGAACAAACCTGAATAATAATATAATTTTTATCAACTAAATGTGATTGTGTCTTATATATTTTTTCATCTTCTGAGACTATTTCTTCAGAGGTAACTGTGTGGGCTCATTTCTTTTCAAAAGTGATTTTATGTCTTTCAGAAACTACCAAGCCAGCGGCAGATTCCAATGTAATCTAATTTACATAGACTTTATGTGTGCTTCTCCTGGTGGGCAACTGTAGACCTCATTCGTGGCGCAATCTCTTTTTTAAGCAGTTCTTTAACAACCCAAATGGCTAGAGCAATGCTTGTTAAGTCAATCTAGAATTAAATCAACTGTTATGTTGGCACTATTGCTTTTATGTCATCAATAAAAAAAAAGAAAAACAAACTTGCATCAACTTGCACACTCTGCAATGTGTCGTGGCAGTGTGCAGACTCTCTCGCCTACTGCTTTGCATTGTGAACTGTGCGCATTGCGCAATAACCCGCTAACTCTGTGAGTGCAGTCACAAAATGAATGAATGTCAGTGCTTGAGATTGGATCACAGCAAGACATGAAGAGGCTGTTGAGAAGACGCCTCTGAGTGGGGGGTGGGACCGTGGGATGTGGGAGTGAGAGGAAGTAATGAAGAGAGATATTCCAGTACTGTAAATTACTGACATGTTTGGCAGTGGGTTGTCACAGTACATTATGACACTGTTGGCACTTGAATCCAAACACAATGGCTAGATGGGATTTGGACTGCTGTCAACATACTCTCTAGCTGTACAATCTAGCTGACTAAGCTGCACAATACTTTAATTGTGCAACTGACACATGTATCTGGTTATACAGACCCGTTTCACTGTTTTCCTCTCTCTTTTGTCTCATTCAGTGTTTAAAATTCTTGTTCAGTTCTCCACTGCTTCTGCCTGGAGGCTAGATCTACTCCTGCTGATCGCCCACCCCTATATATCTGTCATTCTATCTCTCCAGCTATTGTTCTATTTTTAATTTTATCTATGAAATAGTAATTTTCTTTGTCCAGTGAAAATATGTTTTAAAACTATATACAGTCAAACCAAAATGTATTCAGACACCTTGAACATTTCATTCATTGATACAGTTTATTCACTATAGTTTAAAAAAGTGGTAATAAAATGTGACGAGATCTCAGAGTTAAACTGTGTTAATCTTAATTATGTCAGATAATACTTAAGCAAAACATGGTCAGGTCAAAGTGTCTGAATAATTTTTGGTTCCACATTTTTATCAATTTTACTGGTAGTTCACTGTATGAAGAATGTTTGGGTATAATATGTCACAGTTTACTTTATTTTGTTATCCTCACTTACATAAATGAACTATAGTGTCCTGCACCCACTAGTAAAAATATAGCAAAAATGTCTGCATAATTTTTTGGTTTGACTGTACAAATGTATTTATATATTTTTCTCCCCCCCTCACTACACACACACACTTTCCTTGATCAAAAATTCACGTATTGTGAAAATACACACACACAGACACACACATCCATATTTTACCAGTAAAAACATCTATAAATTTATTTAAAGCTATTTATTTTTATTTAATTTTTGTTCATCTTTATTAAAATATTTTCTCTTTTTTCCTAAATATCTGTCTGCCCGTCTCTCTCTCTCTAAACTCTCTAATGCGTCTCATCAGTGGTATCATGTTCTCTTTTATTCACACAAGATCAGTGGTCCTGATGAGAAGCACATCACCGTTTCACAGTCAGTCACTCAGACACTGATGGATCACCAGAGTGAGAGAGCGGTCTGCATCGCACGCTTTCCAAAAGAGCTTTTAAAAAAAACACTGCATGCACAGTATCTCATATTACAGTATCCCCGTGTGTCAGATTATTCACATATCTTCCTGCTCTATGCCAGAATGGAGTATATTCTCTCCATCTAAAGTTAAGATTATGCAAAAACAAAACCTCAAATGAGAGTTGAGGGGTGGAGGTGAGGTGAGAGAGAAACAGGAAGAGAGTGAAAAGGTTAACGTGCACGCATACATGAGTACATTAATACTTAACGCAGAATGAGTGCAGGTTGTGGGGGCGCACGGACAAGGACAGAAAGAGATGTTAAGGAGACCAGCGGTAAATGGACAGAGCGGACTTTATCATAATTTCATTTCCAAAGATATAAACACATTAACACAGCAAGAAGGGGTTAACAATGAATTGACTAATTACCGGAGAGACAGAAAGGGAGGGAGGGGTTTGCAAAGAGAGGGACAAACAAAAAAAGGAATAAACAAGGAAATGCCGGGAGATGAAATTACATAACAGATGCTAGGAAGTTAAAGGCAAAGACAAATAAGCAGGATTTTCTCTTACCTTTGATTGTGTGAGTGTGAAAGACTCCCTCATAAACAAGTGAATTCCTAAGCACAGGGGTCTGCACTAACAGGTGGTGCAAGAGAAAGAGATAGAGAAAGGGAGAGAGAGAAAGAGAGAGGGAGAAAGAAGAGGAGGGGGAGGGAGAGACAGAGAGGGAGAGAGAGGAGGAGGAGGAGAAACAGAGATAGTGAGGAGTAAACATCAAAGAATCTATAGGATTACACATGCAGAAATGTGAAGAAGAACAGGAGGATGAAGGATTTGGGAGAGAAGGAGGGAAAGATGGGAGGAGATATTTGATAGAATGCGCAGTGGCTGGAGAAACGGTGGGATGGATGGATTGGGAAAGAGAAACTGTGTTTGGACTGAGCCACATGTGTTACAATTTCACTTGCACAACGGCTAATTCCATTTCCTGTAGGCATGTTTTTGGTTTATTGTCATAGTCTCTTTTTCTCTGTGTCATTCCTACTGTGCAATGTTTTTGCTATATTATTTTATACCTTAATTTACACTGTCAACATTAATAAGCAGGGCTCCTTTATCAGTGACTGAAGGATTTAGATTCGGTTCATCTAAAAATGAAAATCCTGTCTTCATTTACTCACTTTCATGTCATTCCAAACAGGTCATGAAAAACAATATTGGACATTTATTGTGTGGACAAACAATATCTTCGTTTGTGGAGACATTTTTCGAAATATCTTCTTTTGTGTTCCACAGATGTACAGGTTTGGAACAACATGAGAGTAAAAAGTAAATGATGGCAACATTTTCATTTTTAGGTGAACTATCCCTTTAAGAGGAAACTAAATCCTTCATGCAGTCACTGATAAAGACTCCCTGCTTATTAATGTTGACAGTGCAAATTAATTCATGTAGACTAAAATAATATTGCATACACATCTCACAGTATGACACAGAGCTAGAACTATCCCTTTATCCTGGTTTGTAAGTATTGCACTACTGTATAAATGATTTAAGCATGCTTTGTATGCATTTTATGTTTCTGTTGTCTTAGTTTCTGGCCTTGCAGTGTGTTGGTGTGAGGGTTCTCTCTACAGTTACATGTGCCAAGGAAAGCATCTGTCTCTCTCCCTCCGTATAATTTGCTCTAATGATGCCTAATGATACATGCGTGAGAACACACACTCCTACATACACACACACTTGCACAATACAATATCAGAACACTCATTGTAAAATCAGAACACACACTTTCACAAAGATTTTTTTTTTTGAAGAGGACTCACTGATCTTATTCCACCTCAACTCTCTTTCTAACTCAATCTCTCAAGGCAGGGGGGATTAAAGATGGTCTGTAGCATGAGCAGTCGCTCATTTCTTTGTTTTTCCTCATTAAAAATCTCCCTTGGCTTGATCCCTTTTTTTCTATGCATTTCACCCTTTCTCTTCCTACTCACTCCCACTCCTGTCTCTCTCCCCTATTCTTTCCATCTCCTCCCAGAGGATTTTTGTCTCTTCCCCTGGCATGCTGAAATATACACATGTGTGCGATTGAGACGGAACGAATGTGCGTTATGTTCCATCTCTTTCTTTTGTGTATTATGTTGGCTCATCCGCCTCTTTCACAGGTGTGTGGCATATTATATTGGCTGCTTATGAAATCACCCGTGTTGTGCCCCTCTTTTAATACAACTCTTTTTAGGACGCTATCATGCTGATCAGAGGCTCTGCGGTCCAGATGTAATGAAAGCGAAGCGTCTGGCAGATAGCAGCAGAGATAGCACACATTGAAGAAAGCCTCCTGTTACCGTGCAGGCCCGCCGTCCCAATTAACCAGCCTCATGCTACCGATCAGCCCCTCAGCCTCAGTACGTGATCTTTTTGGTCTGAGAACACGCTGTTATTAACATACTCAGATCAATGTCTAATTGAACCGCTCTAATTAGGTTCTATTCCTTTAATGTTAGGCGTAGAGGTCAAGTGGCACTCGGTCAGAAAATGCCTGGGGCAGTTTCTGATTGTGGAGGACTGGAGATGCTATTAGGAAGAATCAAACAAGTTAGGAGTTCAAAAGCCAGCGACGTTGGCTGCATGGGACTGGTTTTGTTGTGGTGGTCATGATTCATATTTTATAACTTGCAGAATGCGGATATTGCATGATCGCTATCGCAGGATTGAAGACTTTATCTTTCAGTGTCATCATTAAAACGCTGGACTAAACATTAGAAGCTTCTTTAGAAGCTGTTGTGATATGGCTGAATTTTACTGATGCCTCACATTTTGGATTTAAAATAGGGATTTGGCTTGTATTTCTGTAAACACTGAACCAAAGACGCCTAGACTTCAGGGCAAATCTTCCTGAGAACCATCCATTGATTTTTGTCTTAGGTATAGGTTCATCTAATACAGGTTTTTAGTCCTGGTGCATGTTTAGAGGACCTGGGCTTTCAGAAATGCTAAATATTTGTGGGTTTGAGTGCGATGATTTTCAAAAAACTGAAATTTAACAATGGAAACCTTTCTTGTACTATAAAGCTACTTATTTCAGTTCCCTTTGTTAGGAACTTATGGTATTAATGTATATTTTCACCTTTTGGGTGACATTACAATTCCTTAGTTTAATATATTGGTCCCACTTTATATTAGGTGGCCTTAACTACTATGTACTTACATCAAAAAATAAATACAATGCACTTTGTGTGTTCATATTGTATTGTAAAACACTTTTGCTGCTATTGAGGTGTGATATGGGTAAAGGTCAAGTTTGGTGGTATGGGTAGGTTTAAGGTGGGTTAAGATGTAAGGGAAGGCTCAACAGTGCAATTATACATGCAATTACAGAAATTAATTACAGATGTAGGCTACTTACATGCAGGTATTTTTTAAAAATATAAGTACAATATAAAAACATGACACAATACGTGCATTGTATCAAATTATTAATTTAAATGAGAGTACATATTAGCTAAAGATTCCTCATATAAAGCGGGACCAATATATTCCTTAAATATGAAGAGTTGCCAAGTTATTTTGTGTTCCAAGTTGCCCAAAAACACACGGCCCTAATACCAAGCTCATGTACTTGTACTTGTACTCGTAATACCCTGATACCAAAGACCGATACCTCACGTGACGTAACTGACAGAATTTTCCGTACACAGAGACACCGGAAGCAGCAGCAGAAACAATGTCAGCCTCAGAGGTGTGGAAACACTTTAAAATTAATGATGACAACATTGCGAACTGCATGCAAATCCCAGTTCTCTCAGACAGCGTGCAATCAGTTCTTATTGCGCCTGAATGGTCAAAATGTCAAATCAAATAGTTGTCAAAATGTTCATCGTGTGCATTTCACATAAATACAGTCGGTTATGGCTTAAGTGGACGTAAACAGGTGGGTGAAAACAGGATATTACATCCATGGATTCGGTCTTAAAATGACAGTAGCCTAATTAAATATTTATCCGTCTTTAATGTTAATAAAACTACAAAAGATTTTAAATGAATGTGTATACATATATATATATATAGTGAAATAAAATTTCTCATATCATGGTGATATTGCCCACTCGTCCTGTATTCCACCATGAGAAATCTGGTCACCCTAGATTGTGTTTTTATTGCGTCACAGTGTTATGTTATAAACATTTGTTCTGTAATATTTGTTTAGCACTTTTTGAAAGGCAAGTTAAAAAAGACTTGTTTGTTTTGTTTTATTATGACTTTGGTAATTATGCCCTTTGAAGGTTATTGGACACTGTGAAATTTGTGCTTTAAGTTTGTGACAAGCACATAAAAATTATTACTTTTTTCATTGGAGTAATATATAAAGTAATAATAAAGAAGCTGTCCTACATTCATTAGTCTCACTGTATTGTGCTTGGAAAACTGCCACATCACAAAAAAATAAATAAAGAAAAATAAAGAAAGAAAGAAATCAATAAATGTATAGGTATCGGTGAGTAGAAAAAAATATCGGTACTCGTACTCGGTCCTTAAAAAATGGTGTCGGTGCATAACAATTAACGAAAATTATATATAAGGCTGAAAACACCCATTTTCAACTTTTGCCGGATCCCAGGAGGTCACTGACATTTAATAACTAGTTTGACTGCCTTATATTAGGCAAAACATATGCTATTGTAGAAATTGTTTTTATGTAAAAGAGACCAGGAATTGTTGTTTAACCAATTAGAAATAAGCGTATGGAGCACCAACCTCCTTAGGTGACAGGAGAAGTTGTAAGACAACTTTAAGGTATAAACAAAAATTTCACACCTGGTTTATAATAGAATTTATACTAATTGCAAATAATAATTAGCAATCATGTTAACAGATTTTAAATTACATATCTGGTACTATTTGAATCAGCAAGTTTAATTTTATATATAACATATTACAGGGTTAGTTCACCCAAAAATGAAATTTCTGTCATTAAATACTCACCCTCATGTTAATCCACACCCGTAAGACCTTTGTTCATCTTCAGTACACAAATTAAGATATTTTTGATGAAATCCGAGAGTATCTGATCCACACATAGGCATCAACGCCATTGCACCTTTTGAGGTCCAGAAAGGAACTAAAGACAAACTGTTGACGTGACTGCAGTGGTTCAACCTTAATGTTACGAGAGTGACGAGAATATTTTTGTGCGCAAAAACAAAACTAAAATAATGACTTTATTCAGCAAATTCGACTGTCCTCTGTCATACTGCTACGTTATTTTCTTTGCAGAGCTTCAGTGTTTACGTCCGAACGCGGACTCAGTATTGGCCAGCTCCTGCGTCAATATCACACACATGCGGCCAACGTTTTTGTTTTGTTTTTGCGCACAAAAATATTCTCGTCACTCTCGTAACATTAAGGTTGAACCACTGCAGTGACGTCAATGCATTTCATTTTTAAAAACAAGAATTATATAATATCAAGTATACAAAGAGTGCTACATAAGAGAAATAGCACTCTTTGTACTTGACATTAATCTACACAGATTAGGGATAATTTAGTGTACTTTAGTTCACTTTAAGCAGACAATATTGGAACATTATATCAAAGTTTGAGTCATGTAGCACAAAAAAAAACACGGGGATACAGACATTTAAACAGATTGTTAACATACTCTCTGGTGTCCCTTAATTAATCTTAACCATGTTTCAGTTTGAGGAGACAACACCTATTAGTTTAACACCTAATCCTTTCAAATGCAAATTAGTTTTCTGTATGAGCTCAGAAGTGCAACACATTTTTCCATAGACAAACGTTCCATTGCTTCAAAACAAAACAGGAGATTCTCAACCACTCAACATGTATGGTTGATTTTCTTAACTGTTTTTCTTTTGAATGTGTAAGTGACTTATTGAAAATAAAAGAGGAGTGAATTTAAGCCTTTAGTGTTGTACAAATGAAAATAAAGAAAGATAAGAAGAGAGCTTTAGAGGAGAGCTGCTGTTTCTTTTGAGTGACAGTGACACTGACACTAACAGACATCAAAGCAATGATGTCATATCCCCTAAACTCGACCTGGCTGTCACCATGGTAATGAGTTGCTGCACAACAAAACCAATTGTTGTTGAAGTGCAAAAGAATACATGACATTCGTTTCACTTTATCACGTTTCTCTTTTAGTCAAACAAAACTCAAATTGAGATTTAATTGGACTCTGGACATCTGAATTCCTGTCTTGTCAGAGAGCAGAAGAGAGAAAAGCACCTTCAAAGGTTCAGGGAAAGGGTGGAGGGTGGGTATTATTGATGGGGTAAGAGAGAAGGAGAAGCCAGAAGAGTCTTAAGAGCTGTGCACATTAATGTGTATGAAATTAAAACTGGATTGTTATCCTCTCAATTAATGAATGGCCATTAGAGACTAATAGGGCCAAGTCTCATTATTCAGCCTAGCACTATTAACCAGCTGCAAACTGAGCTGAAAGAAAACAAGTTACAGGTGATGACGAAGAGAGTGAAAAAAAAATTGATGAATAATTGGTTTGATACAAATAACATAAGAGCACCAGGAGGAGAGAAGTAAGGTATGGGAAGAGCAGAGCCAGAAGGTGAACAGAAAACAGCAAGCAGATTGGAATGACTAAGTGGCATTAAAGCACAAAAAATAAACACATATTACTTGTGCATGTTTTTTTTTTCAATATCAGTGTTGGCTGCAAATATATCAGCATGAGCTATAGTCCTTTAACAACATGTTCACTATGCATGTAAAGTGTATTTTGAAGTGTGTTAAAAGTATAAATTCTCAGTAAAATCAAAATTTATCATCACATTTTAAAAATATAGATGTATTGATAATATCTAAATATATTTTGGTGTCTATCTTGGGAAAAGGAGGTTGCAAAAAGTATTGAATAAAAGCCTGCCATTAATTGTGGCCAACGTGTTTTGGAGAAAAACATTAATTTCATAAATTAATTTTTCCATACATTTTCAATACATTTACTTCAATGAAAGGTTAGATTTTTGTATATTTTTAAATAAAAGATTAAGGCCCGGTTTCACAGACAGGGTTTAGGTTAAGCCAGGATTAGACCTTAGTTCAATTAGAATATTTAAGTAGCTTTTATAGATGTTCACTAGAAAAAAATCATTACTGTTGTGCATCCTGAGACAAAACAATGACACTGACATATTCTAAGATATGTCAGTACAAGTTGCTTTCAGGTAAAACAGCTCAAACATGTATTTTAGTCTGGGATTAGTTTAAGCCTTGTCTGTGAAACCGGGGGCAAAATGTTTAATGCATTTTTATTTTCAAAGGTTTCTTTGTTCAAATTCACCAAAGGTGCCAATAATTCTGACCAGGGAGTGTATATATATAATAGATAGATAGATAGATAGATAGATAGATAGATAGATAGATAGATAGATAGATAGATAGATAGATAGATAGATAGATAGATAGATAGATAGATAGACACCCTAAGGAATGGACACAGTGTGAGTCGCCACACACACATAAAGGAAGACTAACTGACATGACAATATAATGAGAAATATGGTGACAGGCACATTAGCACACTGACCGTGTGTGCAGATAGAGAGGGATCATGTCAAAGTGTGCTGTGAATATCTAAACACCTACTTGCACACACACACACAAACACACACGAGTGCTGACCCAAGTAGTCTCATGCATGAATACATACAAACACACTCTCACACCAGTTGACACTTGCACCGTCCCCACCGCACATTCTTACTGCAACAGCAGGGGCCCTCCAGATGTTCAAACTGAAGAGACATTCATACAAATGCACAAACGCGCACAGGAACACACATTTGCGCACCTGCATGTCTGACATGTGGAGCAGAGTTTCTGACTTTACGCACACTCTTTGCACCCATCCGTCTTGGACATACACACACACACACATGCACCATGAGGAGAGGTGGTCTATGGTCTCTATGGTCTCTTTTGGAATTTCCAATGGCTTGTTGCTAGGCAACAAGAGGAGCTTCTCTACCCATAGTGATAGGATGGAAATGGATTGAGAGATGGAGGGGGTGAACACAGTACTTTAAATGTATTTTTAAAACTGCTCCACAAAGTTACTGATATCCTGTTACTTTTGCATCTATTTTTAATACAGTTCATTTATTTTAATTCATCCATTTGCCATTTGGAAATGAAGTCCAGTGCTGCATTTATTAAGTAAAATAGGCCTACATTTGAGTAATTCAGGTGGATTAATAGACTTTTTGGAAACTTTGTGCACTCACAGAAAAAGACTTCATTTGCATATTAAGATTTTTCCATGAAATCTTTTAACCACGTGTACACATTTGTTCCGGAGATTATGGGAAAGGAAGAAAAAGAGGATTGCGCTGCCGCAGTGTGTCTGTGGGAGAATGACATAAATGGATTATCTTGTGTTAACGGTACAAGCAAAGTGCAAAGAGGAGGTGTAGAGTTTTTTCAGTGTGTATATATTTAGCAGGATGAATAATAAATTTGTTATAATGAATATAATTTGCATCCCTCTCAAATTTAATTTAAATTTTGTATATTTCAGACAGTTTTGAATTTTATCTAGTGATAGTGCTTCTACTTCAAATGTGTCATTTTGCTGTGAGACACAAGATAGTCCAACATTTTGAGTATGTTGCATAATAATTTTCTTTTTTCTTTATTTTGTATTGTTGTTCGGTTGTTGTTGTTGTTTTGCCAGGTTGTCTACATCCTTCCCCAGGCAGCACATTACAGTAAACCTTTTTGTGCCTTTAGACTGCAGTTGAGCTCTTTACTCTTGACACTCATGTGCTGATAGCATTCAATACACGTTTGGGAAAAGAAAAGGAGTTAAAAACTGATCAAACTAGAGAGATTCCCGTGGCCTACTGACTGATTAAGTTTTAATCTAATGCTTTGCTTCTTCTGTGTGAATATCTCTACGTGTTGAATTAGCCTAATATAAATCTTTCAACATTTGTGGACTTCATTTAAAAGTCAACATAATTCACCCTAGGCAAAATTTGTTTTAAATTTCGTATTCGGTTCCTTATTCAGTTCATGTTTATTGAACAGATTTGTTTAAGAAACTGCCTGTGATTTGAGCCACAACTGTTCATCCTGCAAGTTTATTTAACTGTTATTTTCAGTGTTAGCATAATATTCAATTACTGAATACTTTATTTGATATGAAGAATATGATTTATGAAACATGTTATGAAGTATAGCACATGCAAAGTGCTCACAATGTCTGCATAAGGAGTTGTGCAGGTGTAGTGGTTCCATTTGTTTATTCCACTTCTCGCTTCTGTTTAAAAGGCTACTAATAGAAACTGTCATATTTGCTTTGAACTGCTCCCTATACTCACATGCTTTTCAAAACGCTCTCAAATGAGATACATGGCGCTTCTAGATAATTCTCTGTGCAAAATTCATTTCCACGTCTCATTTTCAGCTCCACATCTTTATACTGCTTCACTACTGCCCTCTATCTGTCTCGAGATGAGATATTGCTCTGCGAGGATTTTAACTATACATTGTGGCATTGTGTCAAGACACATGACAGATTAAATAGATTTAGCGGTATGCTGGCTCAGTTGCAGGCTGCAGCACATATGCACTAAATTCTTAAGTAGGAGGTAAGGCAGAATATTTAGTAAAAATGTGGGGTTGCACCTAGTTATTGTGCACAAATATGCAAAACAGTAGCTAGAATTGTAGTACTCAAGACCGTTCTTAAAGGATTAGTTCACCCAAAAATGGAAATAATGTCATTTATTACTCACCCTCATGTTGTTCTACACCTCTTAGACCTTCGTTCATCTTCAGAACACAAATTAAAGGTGCTAAATAGGATGTTTTGTTTTATACATTTTTGCAATATTATTGAGACTGTCTTTACTAACTGATAAAAGACTATTTATTAGGTGCACTGAAAGGAATATTATTAATATATACATCATCTGTGCACGAGGTAGGGCCTTAAAAACATCAGTGTCAATCACTGCCATGACGTTCCTTGTGAGAGACGCGCGGCTGCGCGCTCCAGTAACTTTCCACACTCCACAGGCGCCGCATGCAATGTTTTTGTCAGGAGACAGGAGTAACAACTGCAGATTATGAGTTACCTGCGGTGAGTCCGACATAATGAATCCACTAAGTGTGTGCGCGGCTTTAAGTCGCGCACACACTTAACGATTGTAAGGCCGATTATGAATGTAAATTGATACTTATGACTGATCGCGCTCAAACGCGTCCAGTCAGAGCCAGTTGCGTTCAGTCTGCGATTACAGTCGGTGTTCAAATTCCATGTGAAAGTATATAAATCTGCTTCAGGAGCAGGAAACAAATCGCTGTATGTTGAGCACAGTCTTAGAATGGTTTAGGTAGTCGTTAAATGTGTGCCCGGCTTAATAACACAGTGAATGCCGGTAGTAAACACTCGTGTTCCAATACTCGTGCACGAGTTTTGGGAGGCGTTCACTCAAAATGAGCTGTGAAGGAGGGGGGCTGTTCTTACGCATGTGCTCATTTAAAAAAAATCAGTCGATGAAAAGATCCTCTGTACCACCTTTAAGATATTGTTGATGAAATCCGATGGCTCAGTGAGGTCCATAAAGGTACTAAAAACATATTTAAATCAGTTCATGTGAGTTCAGTGGTTCTATCTTAATACTATAAAGTGACAAGAATACCAAAAAACCCCCCCAAAAAACAAAGACTTTAACAATATCTAGTGATGGCCGATTTCAAAACACTGCTTCACAGCTTTATGAATCGAATCAGTGAATCAGAGCGCCAAAGTCACGTGATTTCAGCAGTTTAGCCGTTTGATAGGAGATCCGAATCCCTAATTCGAAACAAAAGATTCATAAAGCTCAGAAGCTTCATGAAGCAGTGTTTTGTAATTGCCCATCACTAGATATTGTTGAAAAGTCGTTATTTTGTTTTTTTGGTGCACAAAAAGTATTCTTGTCGCTCTATAATATTAAGGTAGAACCACTGTAGTCACATGAACTGATTTAAATATGTTTTTAGTACCTTTATGGACCTTGAGATTTTCAATGGCATTGCTGTCAATGGAGGCCTCACTGAGCCATTGGATTTCGTCAACAATATCTTAATTTGTGTTCCGAAGATGAACGAAGGTCTTACGGGTGCAGAGCGACATGAGGATGAGTAATTAATGACATTTATTTTGGGCGAACTAACCCTTTAAGACCATTTTTTGAAGGTCTCAACCACTCTTGTACACTATCTTGGTCTCAGACTAAGAGGACTCTGGATTTTGTTTCAAGACCAGTAAAGACCACAACTGCTGGGATATTACTAAATTGCAGGTGCATTGTCTGGTTTATTTATTAAAATCATTATTGGATGTAAAACTTACTGCTTCAGATGCAATCAATACATTTTTTCTAATATGATTTATTTATTGTGCCGGTTCAGAAATTAATGAGGGATTGTGTCAAAAATGCCACCAAAATTAATACAAATGCTCACAAAATTCAAGATATTGTTGCAAAAAAGTACATGTATGAGATCTGGATTTTTGTATTATGTGATATAATTAAGCAATATCACAAGAAAGAGAACTGTTTTCACAAATTTGAGCATGACTGCAAACATGATATTGCTTTTATAAACATTCAATTAAAAAAAATTCAGTTTTATTTATGCATTTGTAACCAATTCAGATGCATCTTCTACGACCTCTGCAGTGCAAAGATGAATTTTGTTTTTAATGATTTCATTTGATTGGTAAACAGCTCTGTATGGTGTCTTATTCCAATTATTAATTGATTAAAAACAAGTCATTTCTTAGGTGTTAATGTGGATCTTTATGAATGTAAGGTGTGCTGGTGTGGTCTCGGTCTTGTCCTGGTCTCAACACACATTGGTCTTGGTCTCAGATTAGGTGGTCTTGACTACAACACAAGGTGAATTTGTTTAAAGCTAAAGGAAACCCAATCTGTTATTTTGTTTTACTTGATTTTATAGGATAAATGTTTAATTTATAGAATATTACTTTAAAAAAAAAAAGGTAGGCTAATAATGTCAGTTGGATTATGATTTAAAACCATATTTAGACATTTTTCAACTTTCATAGAAAATGAATTAAATTGCTCATTTGTTTGACATTTTTTGGTGTTTAAGCACTTATATGTTTGGAAAAGTTACTTTAGTTTCAGGCCCCATTTTGTACCCATTTGGTGGAAGGTAGCTGCATTTCTATCATGACTTGAATGGTTATAGAGGTGGCAGGTAACAAACAAATCTTAAGTTTGATAGAAAAAGTGCTCTTTATTAAAAGACCTTTTAAGATGTACCATTTAATAAAAAAAAAAAAAACAAAAAAAAAAACACACCAAACAGATCAAAGTCAACACTTGGTCAAAGCTACAATTTAAAATTCACCATCACAAGCATATCGGTTCCTCTGAACAGGTGCTCGTTCTGCAGGGCCCACCACATACTACACGAGAGCAGTGTGCCTGACAAAACTCTCCGCTTCACGAGTCCCTGGACCGGGAGCTTCACTCAGCCTCCTCCCGCTCATCTGATCCTGAGGCGGAGGTTCATGAAGTCACTCCTCCTGCAGCCCAGCGCCCGTTTCCCGCAGAGGCACCTGTGGTCGGTTGCCAGTTATAGCCGTCCGATTGAATCTACAAGACAAATATGATTCAGTTATTGTTTTTATTTTTGTTCCTTTCAATGTTAACGTGGAAAGATGTTCACACGCACCTCTTCTGAGTCACTCTTTGGATTTCTTCTCAGCGTTCTGGAGTTTCTCCACTATTTTGCGCTCGTGTCCCGCGGGGTTCTGTCTGTTCGTGTTGCAACTCGCCTCCTTCTTCGTCCTGCCTTTGCGACTAGTGCACTCTGTGGTTAACACAGAAGACAAGTCAGTGAACAAGGATGAGTTTAAACTGAGAACACAACAGACATTATGAAGAAAGTCGAGCATGAACGAACGCCAGACACCAAAAAGCAGCCATGGCGACACTGGACACGACTCTCAAAAATGTAAATAAAACACTTAAAGTAAAATTCATAAAAGTTTCATAGGGTAATAATGATTGCTGCCACTACTAACAACAACAACAACAATAAAGCTATTTGAAAACCTACCGGTATAACGGTCTGTTAAGTTATAATACTCATATTCATCGAAGTAGCGGTCCTCAAAGGTGGTCGGTTCAATGTTTTTCACTTCAACGTGGTTACTCATTTTGACAGTGAAGAGCGAAACTCGAACTTCTAGAGCAACTGTGGATAAAGACGAACAGAAGTTTAGCTAGAAAATATGCGAAGTTCAGTTACAGAGCTGTCTAGACGTCTTCTTTCTTGTCCTCGGTTGTTTACACGCCCGTTTTAAAGACGTCGCTCCGCCTTCGTTTCCTTCAGCTCCCCGCCTGTGGATGGGGTCAACATGACCAGAAGGAAAGTTGCATCAGATGTGAGTTAATGTTTGATCAGTAGACCTCGCCTACTGCCAGACAGGATGTCCTTCAGAGCAGATGACATTGTTTTTGTTTTGACTTCTACTTTTATTTTATATTTTCTCTTGATAACATTCTCAAAACTTAGACTGCTTATGCTCTTCTTTTATTTCAGGAAGTCAAAATAACAAATTTTTCGGTTAGGCCTCGTCTAACATCCCTATTTTCATTAAACTTTCTCCATCTCTCTGTGTATTTGCTTCTATCTGATAAAGATTAGAAAGATTAGATTAATTCAGTTAATGTTTGTCTCTCTCTGTTATTTACACCTGACTTTGTGTTCAGACTTCTCACGTCCCTCCGTGGACTGTGACCCGTTAACCCGCTTCTCTGTTTTCAAGGAAATATTTTACACATTTGTCTTTAGGGAGTATGCAAGGCTCATTTCAATAGCTTTTTGTGTGAATGTCTATTTACATTTTCTTTTAGTTTGCTTATTCGTTGCTGGAGATCTACTCCAGATGATTAGGTTTGTCAAAACAGTGTGGCCTATAATGTAACTTGACTGACTATTAGGGAAAAATTGTCTTTGAATTGCACTTGCTGGTAAAAACAGCAGAAGAAATGTCGTTTGTCTTCATTGTAGTGTGATTTTGGCTAGATTCACAGTGTTCTATCCTCTCTAATTCAGTTTATTCTCTGTGCTTGTGTGCCTAATAGCTATACAGACGCACTGAACGTGTGTGTGACCAAGCATAACAAACTGCATACAGTGTGTTCTGTTATCGGCACAGAAGATCATAGGATGCAATCTGCCACAATTGGCAAAATCCACATCCTCCACTGGCAAAGCGAAGCCTAATCTATCTTTCAAGATTCTTTGCAGTCCGGCCACAAGCTGTTTTGTTCCTTGCCTTAAGGCAAGCGTTATTGCACCGTCAAAGCAAAGACTAGCTATTCCACCCCACTGCAGTTCATAGACTATAGAACATGTTCAAGGTTTTTTGCTGGTTAGCATGGCCTAGTCCCTGATGGTATGTCATAAACAAGATTCAGAGGGCACAACAGCTGTTCAAAAGGCAAAATAAGTTAATACTTTTGAACTTTTTATTCACCAAATAGTCTTGAATAAATAAGGTTTCCACAAAAATATCGAACAGCACAACTGATTTCAACATCGATAATAATCAGAAATGTTTCTTGAGCATCAAATCAGAGTGATTTTTGAAGGATCATGTGACACTGAAGACTGGAGTAATGATGCTGAAAATACAGCATCACAGAAATAAATTACATTTTGAAATATATTAAAATTTGAAAACAGTTCACAGTTTTAATAACTGTAAAAGGACTGAATTTTTTATCAAATAAAAGATTAGAATTTATAATAAATATAAAGATAAACTTTTTTAGTCATTCAGCTTATTTATGGTCTGTTGTCTATTAATATGAAGTCTATCCGTATTTATTGTTTTACTTTTTTCTGATATGCTCCGTTTTTGCACTCCATTGTTCAAGCACATAAAGTGCTTTAGTCATTCCAGTGGAATTTGGCAGAGGTCTGTTTTATGGTTGAGTGCTGTGGATATTTTTGGGCAATGTCGACGCTCATTTACAGTAAGACTCCTGTGGTTCTGTGCTGTTGTAATGACAGAGTACGAGTGCAACAGATTCAGTTTTTCTACTGTGCTCAAATATTCCAAGACATAGTCTTTAGTTACGTGAGTGCATGAGCTACGTGAGAAATGAGGGAAGCGAATACTTTGCAAAAGATTACACAATTTATTTCTTCTTCCAAAGCCATAAACAATATCGAATATAGCACATGAGTAAAACACAATGTACTACAGCGTTTTTCACTTTTTTCTTTCTAACCATAGTGCTCTTCATCATCAGAGTTGATTATATGTTTTCTCATAAAACAAACCTTTTTTCTCACTAATCTCTTTCATTTTTTGCTCTTGCAGTACACATTCTTCTTTTTCCCTATTTTGCCTTGCCTTGTTTGCCTTGGCTCTCAAATTAATATCATGTGAGAGTGCAGCGTTCTGTACAGTAAATATTTACAAAGTTTTTAGCTGAGCCAACATGACTTCAGCTATGACAACATAACAAATCTCTCTACTTTTCTTCTTCCTTCTTGCCCAGATCAGGATTTTTGTGCCAGATAAACCAGCACTTATCTGTCTGTTTTGTTTTTCACCCTGCCTTCAAAGTGTCTGTTGAAAATTAACTCCATATTATCTCATCGTTCACAGCCTTTGTACATAGTAAATTTCGGGTCAGATATATTACTTTCTAAATGATTTGTCTCTTTTATTTCATTTTTGACTGTTGCTTTTCTCCCATATGGATCTCTTTCCTCACTCTCTCATGATGGTTTAAATATTAAACATAAAACCAAGATAACAATAATTAATTGTGTAAAATAAAAAAATACAGTCAAGTCAAATCACTTTTATA
>RJVU01053643.1:1964884-1994487 GCA_003731715.1 Anabarilius grahami | reverse complement strand
AGGAAGGGTTCTGGTCGTCCCAAACGTCTTCCATTTAAGGATTATGGAGGCCACTGTGCTCTTAGGAACCTTAAGTGCAGCAGAAATTTTTTTGTAACTTTGGCCAGATCTTGCCTTGCCACAATTCTGTCTCTGAGCACTTCAGGCAGTTCCTTTGACCTCATGATTCTCATTTGCTCTGACATGCACTGTGAGCTGTAAGGTCTTATATAGACAGGTGTGTGGCTTTCCTAATCAAGTCCAATCAGTATAATCAAACACAGCTGGACTCAAATGAAGGTGTAGAACCATCTCAAGGATGATCAGAAGAAATGGACAGCACCTGAGTTAAATATATGAGTGTCACAGCAAAGGATCTGAATACTTAGGACCATGTGATATTTCAGTTTTTCTTTTTTAATAAATCTGCAAAAATGTAAACAATTCTGTGTTTTTCTCTCAATATGGGGTGCTGTGTGTACATTAATGAGGAAAAAAATGAACTTAAATGATTTTAGCAAATGGCTGCAATATAACAAAGAGTGAAAAATTTAAGGGGGTCTGAACACTTTCCGTACCCACTGTGTGTATATATAAACATTTAAGAACAACCCCAAAGACAACCTGATCAAACAGTGAAAATTCTACATTTAGACTTAACCTTAGTTAAACCTAACTAGCCAAATATGTTGGTTAATGTGATGATAATGATGAAGATAACTCATGATGATCCTATCATTTGTGGCACGTTATCTTAGGCTATGTAATGTGCCCTAAATTCCATAATAGTGGCGATATATTGAAGTAACAGTAAGATATATTTTAGAAATATTCATTTATCAATATGATTAACCATTGGTAGTAGACTAATTATTTATCTCTTTACGATTGACAAAGTCTACAGTAGTTCTTTTTCAATAAGGCGTTTTGAAAACATGCCATGAAGTTTGTCCCCTCAATGTGTCCGTACGAGGCCTAGTTACAGAGCTAACCAATCAATGCAAAGCGAAAACAAACCCTAAAATTCGTTAAGGAAAGCAAAAGTTTAATAAATAAATGTTTTTCGATCATAGTTCGTGTACTAGCACACACGGTGAATCCGGAGAGCATCGCAAAACTTTGTGTTTGAAGGTGATTTTCACGCTTTTCTTGTTTATCTGTGTGCGCGCGGAGGGTGTGATCCGAGATCCATCCAATCCATGGCGCTCTATTATGTATGTGGATTTGAGCTAAATAAAAACACGTAAATCAAACCTAAATGCATTGTTATTAGAATTATTGCATTATAGCAACATGATCTGTACTTTGAACCTTGTGCGTGGTGGTGCTGTATAATATAACTCTTTTAATTAAACTGTAAAAACGTGATTTTGTGAAACAATGAAACACATAAATACATTACACACATAATTCTAACTGAAATAACTTTTGTTCTCTTGCAGATACAATGGCTTTAGTTTCAGCAGACACCAAAATCGCAGAGTTGCTGAATGAACTGCATCAGCTCATAAAGCAAACTCAGGTAAGCACTAGAACTGTTTCTCATACATGATCACTGTAGTTTGGGTTTATATGCTTTGGGAAACACTCTGTTTTTGTACACTTTGCCTGCACTCAGTGTTTATACTCTAATCTCTCTTAAATACACAGGAAGAGCGATCAAGAAGTGAGCACAACCTTCTCAACATCCAGAAAACACATGAAAGGATGCAGACAGAAAATAAGAGTAAGGCATGATTTCCTATTGCATTGTCTAAAATGAGAACTTTATACTTTATATTTGAATCTTATTTCTTGTCTGATACCTCTGTTCCATTGTAAAACTACTTATATCTTCCTCCTCAGCTTCTCCATATTATAGGACAAAGCTGAGGGGTCTTTACACTACAGCTAAAGCTGATGCTGAAGCTGAATGTGGGTAAGTTGATGTGAATAAATGTTGCTGCATTTGGTTTCCCTTGTTGCACCACTTCACTTTAATGCAAAGGATGCATTTTCACTGTAAGAAATACTTAATGATCACAAGATGATTCATCGGATGATCTGTTCCTGACATTATGTGTTTCAGTGTTGACTATTTGTTTTTCATTTAAACAGAAACATCTTGTGGTTACTGGTTATATAGCCCCATCTTGTGGTAATTTTGCCCAAAGCTTTCAAATGTCTGCTGACTGAAATGACAGACTTTTTGAACATTATTAACCCTATGAAGCCTAAAGTATCATCTTTGATACTCAAATTTCTAAAGACTCCAAATGATCAGCATGATCAAAACTTTGCTAAAGAACCTGCTGTACACAATCTGCTACATACATTTCGCTGACATTTCTTTTTTGCTGTGAAATATTTACAGATAATTTGTTAGTATTGTTAGTAATATGAACATTTACTGGACTGAAGCAACTTAGGTTTACTTAATTATTCGTACTTTTAAATAATTGAAAAATCATGTTAATCATGTTTGAATAATTGAAAAATCATGTTAAAATGTGAGTATTAAATATGATACATGAGGATTTTAAGGAATGTTTATTTGTACATCTCTCAATCATCAATGTATTGCATTGCATTATATATTTTGCCCCTACAACAAAAACTAGAGCTTTGATCATAAAACTAAGCATTTAAATTTACCTTAGATTAATGATTTAAATAATTTACCTTATTTAGACATATTATTGAAAGATGTAGAGTGACAAATAATATTTATATTCTTTTAATGTTTGTAGATCTCTTTGATTTACATTACAAGCTAGCAGAATTTCATCTTACTTTTTGGTCATATAAGTATCAGCATATTTTTGCTCAGTTTGGGCCTCTGAATAAAATTGAGGGTTTTTTTTCTTCAAGTATGAGCTCCATATTCTCATTTATTATATTTCATACCTGCTGTATCAAATATGATGCTTAAAAAGAAAAACATGCAAAACATTTTTTTTCTAAAGTTTCAATAAACTGTTCCATTTCAACATATTATTTTATATGTCAGGCTTTACAGCGTTAAATGATTAGATTTATCTGCATCCATTCCACAGTATACTTCGTCTGGCACTTGACAAGATTGCCGAAATTAAATCCCTTTTGGAGGAGAGACGGATTGGTAAGTCTGGGATGTTAGATTGTAAACTTGTGCATCTGTATGCATTTGGACAGTTGTGGAATCTAATCGACCTCTTCTCTTTCTGCAGCTGCCAGGATGGCAGGAGTGTACAGTGACACTGACCCACCGAGAAAGACAATGCGCAGAGGTGTCCTGATGACCCTGTTACAACAGTCGGCCATGACCCTTCCTCTTTGGATTGGCAAACCTGGCGAGAGGTACCATTCAGAGTCTCCTGCTTTATCTCCTATGTTCTCTTTGTTTTAGAAATGGTCATTTATTCAGTGAATATTGAGTCAAAATGATTGTTAATTCATTCCTGTCTTACTCCTTCAGTCCACCGCCACTGTGTGGCGCTATACCAGCAAGCAGTGACTATGTGGCTAAGCAGGGGGACAAGGTGGCGGCACGTGTGAAGGCCGTGGATGGTGATGAACAGTGGATTCTTGCAGAAGTCGTCAGCTACAATCACTCCACCAACAAGTAATCATCAACCAATTGATCTCCAGTTGATCTGTTTATTTATATTTACCTGTAGCTTTAAAACACGATTGTGTGAAATGATAATGTAGCATCATAATGTTATCTTTTATTAGGTATGAAGTGGATGACATTGATGAAGAGGGTAAAGAGTAAGTACAATGACATTTTTCAATAATTTTCACCCACATCTAAATTGATACATTACTGTTCAAAAAATTTTTTTTAGGTTTTTTTTTTTATTCAGCAAGTACACATTAATTATCAAAAGTAACAGCAGAGACATTTTATTTACAAAAGATTTCTATTTCAAATAAATGCTGCTCTTATGAACTTTCTATTCATCTAAGAGTCCTAAAAAATGCACTATGGTCTCCACAAAAAAAAAAAAAAGCTGCACATTTTTTTTTAAAATTGTTAATAAAAAGNAATTTTTTTTTTTTTTTTTTTTGAGCACCAAATCATCATATTAGACTGATTTCTGAAGGATCATGTGACACTGAAGACTGGAGTAATGATGCTGAAAATACAGCTTTGACATCACAGGAATAAATTACATTTTCAAATATCAAACAAATATTTTAAATTGTAATAATACTTCACATTATTACTGTTTTACTGAATGTTTTATCAAATAAATGCAGCCTTTGTGAGACTTGAGACTTTTGTTTTTCAAAAACAAAAAAATTAAACCAACCCCAATCTTTTGAACAGAAGTGTAATTCCAGGAGTGCTTTAAAACAAACTGCGACCTGTTTGTTGTTCATTTTTTCACTGTTTCATTTTCTCTTTTATTCAGGAGACACACGTTGAGTCGGAGAAGAATCATTCCTCTCCCACAGTGGAAAGCAAACCCAGAGACCGACCCAGAGGCTCTGTTCAGTAAAGATCAGCTGGTGCTAGCCCTCTATCCACAGACCACTTGCTTTTACAGAGCTCTGATCCACACGCCGCCACATCGGGTGAGCGGAAACAAGAATGAAAAGAGTTAAACGACTGATTGAAGTGTAGGATAAGAGGCTTCAGAGATGCTTATGTTAAAGATGTTATCACTATTTGTAAAGATGCTTCTCTAAACCCTCATGGGATTCATGTTGTTAGTCTGTTAGAACATTTCTTTATTATGGGTTTTATGGCATCACAAGACCAATTATAAATGAGTAGAAGAATAATTTCCATACAATTTGACACATCTCACTTCTTTTCCAGCCCCAGGATGACTACTCCGTTCTGTTTGAGGATACATCTTACGCCGATGGCTATTCTCCACCTCTCAACGTCGCCCAGCGATATGTAGTGGCCTGCAAAGAGAACAAAAAGAAGTGACAGAAAGATACAATAATGGGACATTATTTGCAAAAACACCCTGCATGATTGTTGTGATTAAAAACAGGATATTGCGCATCCATTCTGTTTTTATGTGCTTTTACCACACTTTTTCTGTTACCGTGTATATACTGTTGTTATGTTTTATACTGCATCTTTTGTATGATGTTTTTGTGGATCTGGATGCAAAGAGACCAACTGCAAGTGAATTGTGCTAAAGTAATAAACCCTTTACATGTGAATGAAAGGCACACAAATCTATTGTCTGTAATTTATAATGGCTACACGTTTTTAAAGGGCTATAATGCCACACATATCCAGGGCTGCAAATCATACTTGCGTTTGTTTTCTCATATTAATTTTGAATATTTAATTACATCCTTGTTCTCGTGACTCATTAGATTTTTGAAAATGAACATTACACCAATCCTTCTAGAGTAGACTTTTTCTCTGTTATTGCAATTAAGTAATTTCCGTCTTCTGTTTGAAAGTTATATAAATCACTTTACCCTACTAAATTTTAAATATTCACCTCTTCAATATAAGAACGAATCGTTCAAATGGGTGTGAATATGGAATAAAATACACACTACGCAGTGAGAGTAACCCAATCTGGCTATGTGACGTCACGCCGACTCGACTAGAACGCGCACGGTCGGGGATGAGCGCGCGGAAACGGGCTATGGCTGAAATGGTAAAATGAGATCTCTTGTATAACATTTATTCTGGATTACATTTAAAGAGTTATTATTGCTACTCTGTACTTTTTACATGGAGACAGCGTTTGAACAGTTATTATCAGAAAACTATCTGATTATTCTCTATAACTGTCCTGTTGTGCAATAGCACGCTGGCTAATCAGTTGACATATTGATGAATGTACAACAACATAGAAAGAGTGAACCACTTTCAGTGGTTTTATTCAAGTAAATCTGCAAGTTTTAGCCTCAAGTTTGCTGTACTTACAGAGAAGTTACAACAACATTATTTAGCACTGGTTTTAGATTGTATACGGTTCATGTTTACATTCAAAACCCCTAAATTCACTTACCTCAGCCTCATTTTGAGTTGTTAATAATGCTCAGGTCCTTTCAACATTGTGTTATCGGATTTACTGAACAGTTTCGATATCTGTAGCTGTTACACAAGTCAGTGCAAGAACAAACACATTTGTTATTTCGCTAACCTAAATCTATTTCACTCTTATAACTCATATTGAGACCCAAAATGAGATAATATGAGAAACATGTTGCCCTGTTCTCCTTATTCCAGGTAACGTTATCAGACAGTGACGGGGATGTGAGTGTTCCTGTATCAGACCCTCCAAAACAACATCCTCCCAAACGCCGCCGCATCATGGACGCCTCATCCATCACAAACGTGCCTGTTTACTCCAACAAGGTGGGTGTATCTTGCCTGCTTACTGTCAGTCATTGATTACTGGAAATAATATAGTTCATGACCTTTACCACATGTTTTAAAATAGGGCTAGATGTGGTGCAAGGTGCAAAAATCAGCTAAAAGGTGATTCACATGTTATATTATTGTGTTTTAGGTTAACCTCTCCTTGAATCTGAACCCAACAACCTTCAAAAACACCAGTCTCACAGGTATCACAACTTGCAGATCACTGTTAATGGTGCTTACGTATTTGAGGAAATCACATTTTATACACTAACGTTCAAAAATATAAAAAGTATCACTATTTTTAAAAAAATCAAGCAGCACAACTGTTTTCAGCAATGATATTGAAATGGCTCTTGAGCACCAATGAAGGATCATGTGACACTGATGCTGAAAATTCAGCTTTGCCATCACAGGAATGAAATACAGTTCAAAATATATTCAAATAGAAAAGTTATTTTTAAATTGTAATAATATTTCTTCCCAACTCCAAGCTCTTGAATGATTGTGTATATCTTGCCTTTATGTAATGCGTGACTTCTGTGAGTGAAGGTTTCTCATTACTCGTAGACTCTTTTTAATGGATATTTATCATTTTATTAGTAGGAGTAATCCAATGGCATCCTCACTGTTTTTATTTACCATACTAGAAGAGGAAAAGGGTGGTCCTCTTTGGTCTCCTTCCCCACCGCGTGCAGAGAAACGGCCAATCAGCATTGATCTGAGTGGCTCAGAGGAGGAGCCAGAACAGAGTGAAGCTCAGTAAGTACACAGTCTGACTTTAGTGTTTACCTCGGGGAAATAAAAAGTGAGTCATTATACACCCAAGATAAATGTTATTTGTTTTTGTGACAACATCAAAATGAATCATATGCTGCATTCACGCCATGTCGTAATTACCGTAATTTTGAGATAACAGCACATGACAATCTACTCTGAACTGTTGGAATTATGTGTTTCTAAATTACGCTTAAATTAATCTGCAGCAGTCAGGTGGTAAAGCTGTCAAGTGGTTCAAGTCGGAGCTCTCAGAAAATTCCCAGTTTACAAGTTGAAATTATGAGTTCTACGAGGACGTGGACGCTTTTAACAAGTTGGAATCTCGTAATAACAGTAATTACCACATGAGGTGAATGTACCTATAGCCAGGTCAATTGACCCTTCGCCAGGAGTTTGATTGACAGGTGATCTAACCAATCATAATGCCGAATCCGCCATTTTGTCCGACAAAGCAGTAAGGGGAGTTAGCAGATTAACATAGATGGACTTGAACTTGAAAAATGGTGTGTACTGACGTCTTTCCGCGATTGAAACAACATTCCCTCTGATGTTCATTCATGTTTATTTGATGCTATAAATGAACTAGTCGGAAAAGATGAGCCGCTTGAACTGAGACACTACAGCGATCTGTCACAACACATTAAAGAGCCACAAGACGGTATTTATTGTTTAAATTTCTTTAAAAATGACAAACTTTGAGACTTTGTTTCATATCAAAAGTAACTCTTGTCTGTCGACGCGATGTCAGTGTCCTCTTTGCTCCGCGATGTATTTTTCACTGCGTGAGAACATGATGTGTGGCGAGAGATCGGCATGGCTTGTCAGACATAGCAACAGTAACTAAATGGGGCGGGCCTTTGCGAACAGTCAATTAATCAGCTGACTGATTAGCCTACTCTAAGCTGTGTCCTTTCATCTAACCATCTTTCTCAACTTTAGGGAAATCCTTCATTCTCCCTCTCCACCCCCACCACCATGCAGTCCACCAGTGAAACGGAGCAGACGAGCAAATCAAAAAATTCGGTGTGTGACATCAAATGAATAACAATATTAGACGTAATGAAATGAACACCTAGTAAGGCCAGAGATACGTGTATGACATTCTCTCGTTCTCCATCTCTGTCCTAGAGAAATCAACAGGAAACTGGATGCGATCGGCTCTCTTGTGTGTCTGTCCCCTGAGCCTCAAGAACCTGTCACTGAGTACAGAAACTCTCCATCTCCTGTCAATGATTATGATGACGATGATGACATCATCATCATTTCTTCTGGCAGCAAACAGAGAAGAAGACGTCCCCTGAATACTGAAGGCAGAGACTCTGCTCGAGAAATTTCGCTAAAATTCCGCTGCCGAACAGAGTTGTACAAAATCCCAATCCTCTCTGTAGGTGGAATAAACATGTTCGTTTACTTCGAAAGTTATTTGAGGCATATTTGTTTGTTATATAAAACATATATGAATACAGTTACCTTTTTATTTAAGCTGGCAAATGAATGTTTTCAAATTTGACTTGGGCTGTCATTAAATGTAGGTGTTTTTCAATTGCAGACGGCTCCTTTGAGAAAAGCTGTGGAACAGCTGGCCATCAAACTCAATGTCACACCCAGCCAAATTCTGTTATTAAAGAAAGATATCGATCTTCCTATTCACTCGTCCGTCAGTGAGCTGGGTCTCGGCATAGCTGACATTATTGGTAATGGAAAACAGTGGGAATTTTGAGCTGAATTCATTAGCATGCATTACGGTGCATTTTATTCCATTGTTTTCTAATGGATCCTTTTGAATGTTTTAAATGAAAACATTCTATAAATGGCACGTCCTGCAACCTTCATGCAACTCCTTTTTGTCCCTTTTGTCTCTTCCAGATTGTGTAGTAACAGAGAATAAACAAGAAGAGAGTGACAAACGTAATGTCATTACTGTGCGCCTGCAAGGCAAAGAAAAAGCGTCTGTGCAGGAGTATTCCATACAAAAGGTCTGTGTCTTTTTGGATGTTCTTCTTGTGCTTTATGCACCTTGAGTTTCTGTAAAGGAAATGGTGCTCAACTATTATTGTTCTTTTCTTCTTTTTTTTTAAAGGATGCTCCTCTAGGGTCCATCCTGTCTCAGTATGTCTCTGGTTTGGCTGCCAGTGCTAGATGCAAGGCTAAATTCCTCTTTGATGGGTCAAGGGTCACACGTGATCAGACTCCAGCTGAACTAGAGATGGAGGATGGTGACGTCATTGAAGTCTGGTCCTGAACGTCGGCAACTATCGATGTTGTTGGGAGTTTTGTACTTTTACAGCACCGTGTTTTGTATGCAAGGAGGAAGATTTGTTTAGACCTCATCACTTGTGCTGAATAACAGACCACTGACAAATATTTTTTTAGGTTTCATGAACAGCATTCATTTGATTTATGTTTGAGGACATGCAAAAACAATATAAAATCCATTTTACATTGTGTATATACACCAGATTTATTTAAAAATAGATTTTTTAAATGAAAATAATTTACTTGATTGAAAGGAATATAATAAAATGACAAATTTGTAAGATGTTTCTGTTGTATGCAGTACTTTGGAATTGGTTTTCGGGGGCATTTTACTTTTTTTTTTATAAAAGCATACTATTTAATAATAACTTATCACACCAATTTATGTCAAATAATTACATTTAATTAATAATTTGAAAGAAATTATCCACTTAAACAGTTCTAGCTGTTACCTATAAAAATGAAGTCAACATCAAATGCAAAAGTAGCTTTAAATAGGCCAATATTTGCCTCTGAGTTTGTGAATATATCAAATATTTGATGAGGAAGATTAGGAATTAACTTCAGGGATATGTGGGGTATTTTATCATTTTACACAGACGATTTATGACCCAGCTACAAGCTGAATTAAAGGCAGCAAATGTTAACTTCACACTCATGTGAACTCATTATCTCGGGTCATTGATCAGCTCAAACAATTATTCACTGCTTTACATTTGTTTGTGCTGATAAAGCACCAGCATTCATTAGAACAAAAAGTAGAGACTAATGAAATACTCAGATTCACTAGTGATTTTGTTAACATCTTTTGTCTTAAAGTAATTTGCATCAAGTGCGGAACAATACGTTTTTTAATCATTTATAAATCATTATCTATTCACAGTCACAGAATTACAAATACATAAAGGCCCAAAAAGAAAATTTAGGATTAGGCCTTGTAGTTCAATTAGGGCATTTAAGTAGCTTTTATACATGTTCACTAGAAAAAAACAATATTGGTGTGCATCTTAAGACAAAACAATGGCTCTAACATATTTTAAGATTTGTCAGTGCAATTTCCTTTCAGTTAAAACAGCTCAAACATGCATTTTAGTCCAGGACTAGCTTAAGCCTTGTCTGTGAAACCAGGGGAAAATGAATTAAAGTGCACAAATCAGAACATCCTTATTTTAAATATATTTACTTGTTTTTTATATTTATTTTAAACCTCTCAAAACAGTACAGGGAGGGTGAAAATGATGTGTCAACAGCAGTCGGAGGAGGGGGGGCGGAGCGCTCACATGACCGTGCAGCGGAAGTACTGCGTCATTCCAATATGGCGTCGCGCTGAGCTTGTAGATCAGAATCAAACTGTAAGTCTGTCAGCTGCACGGTTCGCTTCGAGACTCTCAAAAATGTTCACACAAGAGGTGAGGTAAAGATCCTGAAACGTCTTGACAACTCGGAGGGAGCCCAACAGCGTCCAGAAGAAGAACGTCGAGGACGCTTCTGACGTCGCTCTGCATTTTCCAGGTAAACAACAGTGTTTACAGATCAGTAAACAAAGTCTCGGATGGATCAGATGGGAGACGGTTCACATCGCTCTTTTATATATGTTTTGTGATCTGCATGTCAGCAATGTTGAATGAAAGGTTGTTTCTTATTTTTGTGATTGAATGTTTTTTCCAATGTTGTGGAAACTCCAGGTGTGTTTTAAACGAATACCCCACCGTGAGAGTTTTCTGTGCCTTTTCTATAATAACCAAATGAAATACCCCGTTTTGTGTGTGTGTTTTTTGTTGTTGCTGTCAGTGGAATATGTTGCTTAACCAGCTTCACGTCTGTTCATATAGACTAGTATTGGTCAACACCAGGCATCAGATATCATCAGTCAGCAAAAACCGGTTCAGCTTTGGTTGGATTCAGCTGAAAGTATATAAAGATTCTTCTTTAGTGTTATCCCACACAAGTTATTTAAGTTTGGGTACTGAATTTAATTTATTTACCGTTTTAAACAGCCAAACCTAAACCTAGAGAGCTTTAAACCTAAACATTTACATTCATATATTACTCAAAATCAAAATCATGCACGCATGCAAAGCTCTCTATGCCCATGGCGTTTTCTTGCTAATATTTTCTTGCAGCATTTTTTTCTTCTTCTTCATTGTATTCACATGACATTGTGGTGAGATTAATTCGTGTCACAAGCTTGTGCCTACTTCCCTCTCCATGTGTCTTCCTTGTGTATCTAAACTACACTCCTGACAAACTAGATTATAAATATGATTCCTGGCTTCTTTCTCTGTGGAATATATTCTAGAAAGAAATGGCTTCAGGGCTTTAAACAAAGAGCTCTTTGGCAGTATTCCTCATCTAATGGGTCTATATTTTAAATGGATTATCTCACACAAAACTAACAGTGGGGATCAAAAGTCTAAGTCCAAGTTTAAAATGTAATTTAAACCCAGAAATAAATCAGTATATAATTTTGTAAATTAAAAAAAGATAACAAAAATGGAAACATTTTCAGAAAGTGAAAAAAAAAAAAAAATCAGATTTCATGGTCAGTAATATGCAAATACACACTTTTAATGTCAGCAACTTTTCATTCATTCATTCATTTGTTTTTTTGGCTAATAATATCATTTATGAAAAATTTCATTTGAATGCAAACTAGAAGCATTTTCACAAGCCTTTTGAAGCCCACTGTACATCCTCATGTGAGGTTGAGATTAGAATGTGATCAATAATCTTTGTGTGTAATCAGTAGTAGACTTTGGTCTTTTTTGCTCTTGAGCATTTATCACGGTAGGCTACTTTTAATGGTTTTGCTTCCCGTCAGGAAGTGATTGTGGTAGACCAAACCAGCCGTGTTTTAGGGAAATTTGTAGATTTACAGTGTTATTGCTAAGACTTTGATTTGTAGTGACACTTTTGCTTTTTGTCATCTTTTTTGTTTGTTTGTTTGGTTTTGTTTTCTGCAGCAGTGATGTCACGGACAGATGTTTCTGCAGACACCACACCCTTCTTCTCAGATGATTATGAGGGGGAGGGGCTGGCTGACAATGGGGTGGGTTCACCTAAGCCTGAGGAGGAGGAGGATGAGCCTGCCAGTGGAGTGTCTGATAAGAGAGCTATACTGACTGTGATTGTACTCTGCTACATCAATCTGCTGAACTATATGGACAGATTCACTGTGGCAGGTAACCAGTGCTATTAGATTTCAGCGCATCAGTGCTGCTAGACAATGCTGGCTCCCTTTTCATCCAGATCAAATGCACAAGACAAAGACACGAAGCACTAACACCCATATACACCATTATAATGCGCTTTATGTTCATGATGTAAGATTATACCAGTCTGGGTTGTTCTTTTTGAATCAGATAACTTCTAAATCACATCACTAATTCATATTCAGTTTTTATGTTTTTTTTTTCTGATGCAGTTATTTTAGTATTATTTATAAACTATTATAGTATTTATTTTTTAATTTAATTTATTTTTATATTTTCAAGTTTTAGTGATTTTGTTATGTAATTGTGGCAGTTGTAATATTTCTGTTGAGTTTTAATTTAATGAATAAATAAATAAATGTAATGAAATGTATTTATTTAGTAATTTTAGTACTTAAAGTTAGTTGTCAGTTATGTAAATAAGTTGCTTAGGTTTGGGGCACTAATTTTCATTTATTGATATGCAGAAATTCTTAATTACTGTTTAAATCAAACCTAAACATTTACGTTCATATATTATTTATCAAAATTGTGCACCACACACATACATTTCAATGCCCATAGTCTTACGTTTCTTAGGTTTTTTTTTTTGCAACTTTTCTCCCTTGATCACTTTTCACATGATTATTTTATTTTAACTTTATTTCAATTAATGAAAATGATTTTAATAGTTTTGTTTAACAATAACACTGCTCTTAAGAGGTTAATAAACATGGTTTTGCTATTAGTAATAGAGACCTTGTTGCAAAGCAAAAAGAGATTACTTGTTGCTAATGACTTTGCCGATGATTTAAAAATAACTGTAGAAAGACTTAATTGTTTTATTCTGCAAAACATATCATGCGAATTGATCAATAATAAAGTTGTGATAATAACCTTTCTCTCTTACAGGTGTACTTCCAGACATTGAGCGTTTCTTCAGCATTAGTGATGGAAAATCAGGGCTACTTCAGACAGGTGAGCAGATTCATACCATGTCAAATCCATTTTATTATTTTTTCATATTATTTTTTCATTCGCTTTGTTTGATTCTTTATCGCCCTTCAGTCTTCATCTGCAGCTACATGTTCTTGGCTCCTGTGTTTGGATACCTGGGTGACAGGTATAACAGGAAGCTGATCATGAGTGTGGGTATTTTCTTCTGGTGCCTAGTGACACTTGCCAGCTCCTTCATTGGCAAAGACGTAAGTCTAACACGAAACATTTCAGGCTTTCCAGACGTGTTAAACCTCACCCTTGTATTTGAACATTTTACTCAAAGACTTTGTTTCAAAGCAATACCTTTCCATCTCTGATTCTGTGTCTCATATACTGAAGTGTATATATGATTTAAAGTGTGATTTGTAGAGTAAACTAATAGGATAAATCTTCTCTCAGTATTTCTGGGCGTTGCTGTTGACGCGAGGGCTAGTGGGAGTTGGAGAGGCCAGTTACTCCACCATTGCTCCTACCATCATCGCTGATCTGTTTGTCAAAGAGAAGAGGACCAACATGCTGTCTGTGTTCTACTTTGCAATCCCAGTGGGCAGGTGTGACCGCACGCACACACACACACACACTTGTATATGTGGTTTACGGGGACTCTCCATTGACGTAATGGTTTTATATACTGTGCAAACTGTATATTCTATCCCCCTACGCTACCCATCACTGAAAACTGTCCGCATTTTTTGAAATTTCAAAAAACACAGTTTAGTATGTTTTTTTAAGCCAATTAGTTTACGAGGACACAGGAAGTGTGCTCATAACCATGTTTATGTTGTAATACCCATGTCATTATACACATTTGTGTCCTCAAACCATGTATACAAGAACACAGACACAGAACTGCCAATCGAAATACTGGTGTTTAGGTTATTCACACTTTAGCTCTGTGCACATTCACAGCATGGTTACATTCTCACACTCTGTCACACACAGTTGCATTATCAGTTTTTTTCACACCTGGAAATGAAGTTGCATTTATAAGCTTCCAGGCTGCTACACTTGAGCACTTCTGAGGACGAACGAGTCAACTGGATTTGTTAAATTATTAAAGTCAGCATGAAATGAACATTCATCTATTTTCTAAATGCATTTTATTGATCTTTCTGTAAATAAGTCATCCATGCATGTTTCATTTTTGTGTTGATTTTTAATCAAAATGCCGTATCTTAATCTTCTGGTGAAACGACAGACTCTCTGATGACGTATGTTGGACTTCTCCAATCATTTAGTCTGCTTAAACCTTTCTTACGATTGACTGCAAGCTCAAAATCAAATGTGCCTCCATCCAGTCAACAACTGGTGAATTTGAACCAAGCCCCTCCTACATTTTTTTTCCAAATAGTCTGTTGATGTACACGGATGTACATCACAGAAGAAAAACCTGTCGCTAATTCCACTTCATTTAAAATGTTCAACTTTACATGTATTGATATATCGCTAAAATATTTCCAACATCTACTGACAGGCTTGTTTTTTCTGTAAATATTTATTAAAATAAGATTTAATTTAAATTCAGCAATTATTTGTAAGCAGTAATGTTGTGAAATATTATTACAATTTAAAATAACTGCTTTCTATTTTAATATATTTTGAAATGTTTTTTAATCCTGTGATGCAAAGCTGAATTTTCAGTAATCATTCTAATATGATGATTTGATGCTCAAGAAACAATTCTTATTAAAATCTTACTTAATTTTAATCTTTCCTGAATAAAATGATTAAATTCTTTCAAAAAAAAAATCTTATTGACCCCAAGAGTATGTCCGACTGGACATTTACAAGGTCCTAAACATCATCTTAGATCTAACTGTGTTTGGTAACTTAATTTATATGTCAATCAGACATCCACTTCCTGCCTAAATGGGCAGTTTTCTGCCAGCATAAGCTGCAGTGTGGACCAGACTTCATCCTGCTTCTCATTAAAATCTGCTGGCCTTTCTTTCCTCAGTGGTCTGGGTTATATCGTGGGCTCAGAGGTGAATCGTGTGGCTAAGGATTGGCACTGGGCTCTTCGGGTATGTCAGCAGCACCAAACCATTTACTGTTTATCTGTCTATGGGTGCTTTACAAAATACATGCTTGCTGCTTTCACCACAAAATCACACTTGGAGATTAGATATGATAACAGTTCTCTGTAATTTTCCTCCCCTTATTTTCACTTTCTTTCTCTCTGTCTTTGTTGTTTGCTCTTTTTTCGTTCGTTTCTCTTTCTTAGGTGACCCCTGGTCTGGGGCTGTTGGCCGTGATCCTCTTGTTGGTTGTGGTTCAGGAACCGAAGCGTGGTGCGATTGAAGCTCGTCCGGAGCACACGCTGCAGAGAACCAGCTGGATAACGGACATGAAAGCGCTCTGCAGGAAGTGAGTCACTGAGAGCTCATGTTGCCTTAAAGCATCATTTATAAGTCATGATTTTTGCTTTAGATGTCACGCAGGGAATTGTTTTATATCTGATAATGCTGCTTGACCCTACTGAGGGTTTTTTCTTCAGTTATTAATTATTTATTACTGACACCACTGCAGCTCTGATATGATCAATTATAAAATATCTAATCGCCTGCAAACACAAGCAGTTTTTTTCAGATGTCAGGGTAATTTTTATCATAAAGCTATAGCTTTAGCATTGCTCTCGGTGAATGCCATTGTTATTTTTGCCAATAGCTTGAAAGTCAGTGGGGCCTGAAACAACTTTGGACCCCATTGATTTTCATTGTGCATACACAAAGGGGGCTTTCACACCAGGCTTGTTTGCTGCGGTCCGAGCCTGGGCGGGATTGTTCCCGGTGCCCCCCGCAGCATTGGTCTGGTTTCACACTCAACTAGATTCTATTGAACCCTGGTGAGTTTGCGTTCATCTTACGTCAGACAAAACAGAACGTGGGTCAGTAAATTGTGTTTTTTATTAATTTGGTGCTATTATGTGCAGCAGAGGAAACGACACTTATGTTTACTGTATGTGCGTCGCATGTAGACGGTTTTCCGCTGCTTGCAAACAGACTATTTTGAGGAGACAGCTGATTGCCTTTTATTTGCCGCTCTGAATGCACTCGCAAAACATGAATACACTGCAGGCTCACTCCTGCTAAAATCCAAAGTAAACCATCAACACTATCATGTTTTATTGAAGTAAATACATTATAATCAGCTAAAACATATGCGCAGGTTACTTTACTTCCTGAACAAGTGCGCACCGAGTCCGTGTTGCTTTCATATTCACACGAATATGAAAGCCACAGTTCGAGCGCAACCGAACTCAGACCACCTCCTTCAGGTAGTCTCGGGTTGCGCACCCGGATTCACATGACAGCTTTCACATTAGCGTTTTTTCATGCGAACTGTGCCCCGTTTCGAACTAAACTGCCAGTGTGAAAGTTGCCCCAAAAAAGAAAGAAAAAAAACAGATATTTTTAGATAGTCAGATAGTGAATATAAATATATAAAGAAGTCCAAAAAGTGATGTATGTGATTCTTGAGCTACTTGTTGTGGGATTCGCATTGACTGCTTGTTTCTTTCCTGAACTAAATGTCTTTCTCCATCTAACGCTTGAATTTTCTTTTTTTCAGTCCAAGTTTTGTTCTGTCCACGTTTGGCTTCACGGCTGTGGCCTTTGTGACAGGATCACTGGCCCTGTGGGCCCCTGCCTTTTTATTCAGAGCGGGTGTCTTCACTGGAGTGAAACAGCCGTGTGTAAAAGATCCCTGTGACAATTCTGACAGGTAGCAGACCCTCATACACTCAACATCTCTCTCTTTAAAGATACACACCATGACTGATGTCTTTTTAGTATTATGGTACTGACGATACCATTTAGAGTACTGCATTTGCACATGCTGTTTTGTAAATATTCTTCTGTCAAGAACATACACTAGTAATGTTTTTCTGAACTCTTCTGCTCTGAAGCCTGATATTTGGCGGCATCACAGTTGTGACGGGCATCCTAGGCGTAGCGAGTGGAGTGCAGGCTAGCAAGAAGCTGAGGACGAGAACCCCTCGAGCTGATCCACTAGTCTGTGCTGCTGGACTCCTCCTCGCTGCTCCCTTTCTCTACCTGTCCATCATGTTTGCCCAGGCTAGCACTGCAGCTACATATGTAAGTCACTCATTTGACCTCTCCTCTGACCCAGTTTTATCTGAAAGCTCTTTTTTTCCAGGAAATGTTTTCAGTTTTTTTATTGACCGCAGTGCTGTTGTTGAATGTAGGGCAGTTTTATGCTGACCATAATGGTGGTTGACTATTTTGTGTTCTCATCAGGTCTTTATCTTCCTGGGTGAGACATTCCTGTCTATGAATTGGGCCATTGTTGCAGATATCCTACTGGTGAGTTTCCCTTCCTCCCATTTATTACATTATTCACTCACCCTCGGGTCTTTGCAAACTTGGATACTGTTGTTTTTTTTCTTCTTCTATGAAACACAAAGTTAAGACTTGTTTAAAGAAACGTTACACAGTTATTGCCATTCAATGACATATTGTTCATAATATCCACAGACTACGATCTGCATCCCTATCAGTAACTTTTTTTCTTTTTTTTAAATATGTGTGTGGAATAACGTGAGGTCTCTTTCTTGATGTCCTTATTTCTCTCTTTCTTTCAGTATGTTGTGATCCCCACACGTCGTTCCACCGCAGAAGCATTTCAGATTGTGCTCTCACACTTGCTGGGCGACGCTGTTAGCCCTTACCTCATAGGAGTGGTACGTCAATCTTACAAATGCACAGAAAAACCTTTCAAAGTTCTTTTAAAAAGACATTTAAGGTTGCATGTGGTCTGTTTTTTACCCCCATTAGGTGTCAGACTCAATAAAGCAGTCGGACTCATACATGTGGGAGTTTCGTTCACTTCAGATGTCACTCCTGCTGTGCTCCTTCGTGGCCGTGGGGGGTGGAGCTTTCTTCCTTGCTACGGCCCTCTTCATTGAGAAAGACCGCCAACTGGCTGAGAACTACGTCCCCTCTGGTGAGTGATATCACTGACGACATCACAGTCTTCTCTTAGATTAGAGGCCTTTCCTATTTCCAATGAATTTGGTATTTTTAGGATATTCTTATCCCAATTATTATTTTTATTTATTCATTCTGTGTATTTATTTAGAAATATATTATAAATGTATTTATTTATTCTGTGTATTTTCAAAAGGGGCGATTTGATTTGTCAATTGTTACATCATTAGTATTCTACATTTAAAGGAAGCCATTTTAAAAGGAACTTTCCTGGTTAAATACTAGGGATGTGCTTGAAGCCAAAACAAATAACAAATTCTACCGAATAATAGGAAAAGTATTCGGCAGACACAGTTACTTAGTGTGTTTGCTGGATAACAGGTGAGCCAGGGGATATCATGATGTTAGTATGGCTGCAAAAACCTCTAAAATAACTACACAATAATGAGTCTGTGAATGAGAGTAAAGTAGTGCATCATACACATTTTCTACTATTTGATATGTTCATTTAAATACTTGTACGATATGATACATGAAATGTTTCTCTGTCTCACTCTCTCCTGGAGCTGGTGTTATACTGAATTATGTGACCGTACACATAATGTAGTGACGGTAGGGTTAGGATTAGGATTAGCATTAGCTCAATATAGCACCTGCTACGCATAATTCGGTAGGTCACAGTATTCGGCACAGTACCTGCTAGCATTTTGTATACTTTATAATTTTTCAGATTTGCATTTGTATGCACAGTAAAAGTTGTTTTAGCAGTTTTCAACATGTTCTCTGATTAGATATTTTATATAGAGTCATTTTATTTGAGGCTGTGGATGATTGTCCTGGCATACCTCTGTACACAAAGTTCCTCTGGAAAATAAAGGATTTTTTTTTTTTTTACCTTTTAGCATTAACATTTAGTATTATTGTTTTAATTAGGTGTCAGTCAGTGAGTCAGTTATCAGACAGCATTGTTTCAGTATCAATGAGATAGTATTATTTTTATGAATAGTTGGAATTAGTTTTTATGTATTTATTTTCCATTTAAATTTAAATTGTTTCATTTAATTTTGTATTTTTTGACTTCAAAATATATCTTTATAGTTTTTATAAATTTTTATTGTAGTTTTATTTATTCTAGTATTATACTAAATGAAAATGTACACCTAAATGAGTATTTAGTTATACTAAATAAAAAGCAACTAGCTTGAAAAAATAAGTTTTAAGTATTTTAATATTTTAGTTTAGTTTAGTTCAATTAGCATTTATTTTATTTCAGGTAACATTTTTTTTTTTATGGTTTTAGTTAACTATTGACAGCACAACCCAGGTGAAAAAAAAGTACATTTCTATAATGTATTTAAAGTGCTCTATTTTCGAGCACTAATTTTGTACTTAATATACTAAAAATTCTTATTTAGTACTTCTTAAGATAATCTTAAGAACATCTAAGTGTACTCAACTGTGCTATTTTGAGACACCATGAAATATGAACTCAAATGTGCTTTTAATATACTCTCTCTGTATTAAAAAATGTATTTAGATATCACTTATAGTAGATTTGAACCCATAGTGTACTGCAAGTGGTAGCTAAATAAATTATTAAAAGCACATTTGAGTTCATATTTCATGGTGTCTCAAAATAGCACAGTTGAGGACACTTAGATGTTCTTAAGATTATCTTAAGAAGTACTAAATAAGAATTTTTTTAAGTACAAAATTAGTGTGCAAAAATAGAGCACTTTAAGTACATTATAGAAGTGTACTTTTTTTTTCACCTGGGAAATGCAGTCCACAAACACCAAGCTGTAAATATTATTTTTTCCCCCTCTTTATTGGACAAAATACTGATCGGTTGTTTACTTTCAAGTCCATTTTTCAGTTTTTTCTTTATATGTTATTAATTCTTATTCACATGCTGATTTTTCAGGGTCATTATTACAGACACTTTAAAAATCTAATATACTGATGTGTCTTTGTTTTCCAGATGACGCACCAATTGTTGTTCCAAAGAGAGGCAGGTCCACTAAAGTAACAGTGTCAAGTGTTTTAATTTGAGATGACGCAAGGATTTGGATGCTTTTCAATACTGGGAACAACATTCTGATTGGCTTTGGCAGAGAGAGCCAGTGCTATCTGCAGCCAATCCTGGAGCAGTATGAGAAAAGTAATCTCTGATTGGACTATCTCCACAATATGGAGTTTTATAGTAATTTATTATGCTTATATTCTTTTGTTTATATCCTTAACACCAATATTGATTTGGGAACATTATGAACTAACAAAAAAATCTTGGGAACATCTTACTTGGAAGTCCTGTGTGTCATCGACAGTTCTGGCCTCTTTCCAGAGGAGTCCTGTGGGAGGAGAGAGAGGCACACGGGTAACACATGGGACATGGAAAGAAGTTATATGTTGGGATGTTTCTTTACCTTTGATTAAAGCTCATCGAGCTGTGTTTTACATTTCAAGTCATGTAAATTACATTTTAGACCTTTTTATTGGAGGGCATCTGAATTGATTTTTCAAATAGTTGTCTAGGTCATTTAGCTAAAACCAAGGTATTCTCAAACAGCTGTTGCATTTGTTTTTATCAACTGGACTGTGACTAAAAACTAGCAGAATCGGACTGAGCCTGTCTGTGATCTGCCTTTACAAACTTCAGTCTTTCCTGTCGTTTGAATGTTTCTTCAATTCTACAACTTTCACGGTCTTTGACGAGGGACACAAAAAACTAACACTACAATGGCATGATTCAGATATTAATAATTAATTTGATATGTTTTTTAAATAATATTGTTACATATATTTGTTGCAAAGGCCTGGTTCATGGCATGTTTTAATGTGCCATTTTTAATTGTCTTAAACTGTAATTATTTTTTGTTTTTAAAAGGAAGGCAGTTTTTAGCGCATTCCCTCTGCTGTGGTTGTTTTCCAGGCAAAACATTTGACATAATTTGCAGACTTGCTTGCTAATCTTGTTTTGTAACTTTTTTTAATATTAAATTAGAAACTTAATCTTATTTGTGTCTTTTTGAATTTTTGTGTGTGTTAAAACTTGCTTTAAATCAGTTACCCTCTTTATTTCTCCTTACAACATGTCTTAATAATGGCGAGTCTTTTTACTTCTTTATATCTTTCTCTCTGTCTCTTGCATGTTTGCGTTCTCTTCTTTCTCTCTGCAGTGGCAACAACGATGATCATAAGGTTTTTCAGTTGCTGTGGTTTCCTGTTTGTAGGTGGGATATAGAGATGCAAGCCTGTTTGGTAAATTTGCTGTGAAAAATTATTCTCGTGAATGAATTATGAAAACTGAAGAGCCTGAATCGAAACATGCATTGTCTGTGCAGTGGAACATTTGGTGGATTTTGTTGTGCCTGCGAGAATATACTTGTACCTATATGCCATTCCTGTCAATTGTTTGTGTAGGCTACAAGAACACCACAAAATGCCACAAGAGTGGGAGGCAAGATTGAGAAATTATGACTCACTGCCCGCCATAATGAAGCGCAGTTAACACTTACAGCTCTAAACAGTGAAGTTTTTAAAATAAATTTGACATATTTAGAACTTTCTCAATTTCTCATGAACCTGCAGGAAACACTTGTGTTCTGTGTCACTTTATTATGGAACATTCTAAAACATGACTCTATTGTTTTTTAAAACGACCAATTATTATCATTTGACATTGAATCTTAACGGGACAGCGCAAAAATATGATTTTTGTTCTAATGTGGTCAAATTCTCAGCCTAATGTAATTAAATCTTGTCATTTTAAAAAGCCCTTTCCATAAACTATAACATTTAAAAACAGGTTTTACAGAAAATCGTGCCTTATTGACTTCATCTTTTATGTACGCTCATTTAATGACCTTTGTTTTGGTGTTCTCTAATATCTGACAAATGCTGAAAACTAAAACAATTAAATCTGCATAACAACAGAAAACCGAGGAAGAAACCGAACCTTCAGATATAAAATGAGATAAGGAAGGGAGGTGAAATGAGCGAGAGAGCAGCCAGTTACAGAGATGAAAAGGAGGAAAAAAGATGCTGACTGGTGCAAGTGATGGAAGGGTGCTTTCAATGAGCCTATGAGAAGGCAGAGAGCAAGTGGAGAGAGGAGAGAAACCTAAAAGTAAAGTTTTTTGCGGCAAAGGCCCTGTAGATCAGGACACAGCTCAACAACTCGTATGAGTTAATAAAACTTAAGGAATTAACTTCAGCAGATATGAGCGTATTAAAAGACTGACTACTGGGATTTTTCAAGCTTGGGTTGGGAGGTCATTTAGAAAACGGAGGAACAAGGAGTGATCTGTGTGGGAGGAAGAATAAAAAAATGGTGGCACCTTCATTGTGAGCAGCGAGTTAGGTGTGATTTGTACAATCTGCAGCGTGCGTGTGAACTGGTCTCCAGTTTGGTTGCAGGTTTCTGCTGAGCAGAACGTGTGGTGTCTTGATTTGACTTGACTGCTGCTACTGATAGGGTAAGTTTTTTACTCTTCATCTCTTCATAAAACTGTGGCACAATTATGTGTGGAATACTCTCGAAGTTTTCTGTGATGCGATACAGAGCTCGAGTTTGAGTACAATAATGAGAATTTACATCTAATTTCTACAAACTGCCAAGAAATCCTGCATTATTCGATCCACCGCTCTTGATTAGTGGAGATGAGGAACTTTGCAGTCCAAACTTTACTGTCCACACCTTTGGTTTTCTTCTTGTGCGAGTAACATGCTATTTACCACCAACGTGGTTGATGCGACTGACAGAAGGGCTTAGAAACTTTTATCAGGCAATATAATGTATTTCAAATTGCCACAAAAATTAATTTGGAAGGCTAATTTTCCTTAATTTTGGGTGTGGGCTTCACATTAAGATGTTTCTAAACACGATCAATATTCTCTGCAAGTCAGCAAACATTAATTTTTTACACAAAAGATTTATTCAGAAGTTCTATTTACTAGCTCAATCACTCTGTGTAATTGAGTAATATTGGCTTGTTACTGTATGTGGCTGTAATGTAAAGATAAAGATCGAAGGGTCAAGACATTTTAAACCACAAATGAAACCTCATTATCACACTCAATTTCCTTTGTCAAGTCAATTAAATTCTTGTTCTTAGTGATTTATTCTGAACACCTTTTCTCAGTAAAGCATGCATTGGGCAAATACATTTAATAATTCTATGCATATAAATGAGTAGTCCTGTTGTGTTGGATAAGTTCATGATTAGATTTTTCGACAATAATATAATATTGGGTGCCAAAGAACATGCCGAATTTGCATGGACTTAAATGAAGAGAATGTAGGCCATCTGCGCTGCTTTTTGGGGTTCTAGGTAGTAGTTCTCTCTAACTTGACAGCTCTAGGATTAAGAGAGGCCCAAACCTCTCATAATATGTCGTTTTTTTTTCTCATCTAACTGCAAAATACAGGAAATCCGTTTCCTGGCACTGAATGCAACCACAGACAGCCACACACTCACATATATAGAGGTGTGTACAACTTGCAAGGCAGGTGATGCCGAGTGAAATTTAGCAGACTGAGAATTTACATAATTAAAACTAGCAAAACGTTTCATCTGAAAAAAGCTGACCGCTCAAAGATTTTTAGAAATGTTACAGAGAAGAAGAGCCTGCAAGTCTCTACTGAAATGCACACAATGATTCATGCTGAGGTAATCAGGAGTTTGTTTTCTATTTGAGTGTTATACATAATGGTGTTAAGCTGACTAAAAATAAAATGCCCTAACAGGTTTTCTTCAACTTCTGTGCTTTTATGTCCCAGATTTCTATTAAAACTAACACACTGAGTACTAACTTTTTTTTGGTTATATAAAGGTCACATTAAAAATGTCTTAAACTTTATCTTAGATTTTTTGTTGTGTGGGTAGAATTTAAATTTTATTTTTTACTCTTGTCCAGACCAAGACTTTCAGTCTTAAAACATGAAAAAATACATCATAAAAATATGAGAATTACACATTTAAAACTATAATAATCTTAATTAAAACACAAACAGTGATTTTTTTCCCTAAAATGAGTGTATTTGTTAATCGTGAAGGCAACATCAGTCAAGTTTTAGATATAAAAATCAGACATGTAACGTGAATAAAAACAAATCAATATAAAACTTGTTATATAAATATTTTAATAAAGTGTCATTTCCAAATGAGCTTTAAATTTGGTCAAATTTTGCAAAGTGTGAACATATTTATAAATGCTAGCGATAAAACTTGTAAAACGCTATCAAGCACAATACATCATTTGAGATGCAATAGAAATGACACAAGTGATAATTTTGTATATGATCATTGTGTATGCACTATTTGACATTGTCAATAGTCAAATTAAATAAACTAAATTTTGTTTTTCTGAAAGATCACAGGGCTAAAACAGATACTGGATATAGAATTGTATATACAGTACAGTCCAAAAGTTTGGAACCACTAAGATTTTTAATGTTTTTAAAAGAAGTTTCGTCTGCTCACCAAGGCTACATTTATTTAATTAAAAATACAGTAAAAAACAGTAATATTGTGAAATATTATTACAATTTAAAATAACTGTGTACTATTTAAATATATTTGACAAAGTAATTTATTCCTGTGATGCAAAGCTGAATTTTCAGCATCGTTACTCCAGTCTTCAGTGTCACATGATCCTTCAGAAATCATTCTAATATGCTGATTTGCTGCTCAATAAACATTTATGATTATTTTCAATGTTGAAAACAGTTGTGTACTTTTTTTTTCAGGATTCCTTGATGAATAGAAAGTTCAAAAGAACAGCATTTATCTGAAATACAAAGCTTCTGTAGCATTATACACTACCGTTCAAAAGTTTGGGGTCAGTAAGAATTTTTATTTTTATTTTTTTGAAAAGAAATTAAAGAAATGAATACTTTTATTCAGCAAGGATGCATTAAATCAATCAAAAGTGGCAGTAAAGACATTTATAATGTTACAAAAGATTAGATTTCAGATAAACACTGTTCTTTTGAACTTTCTATTCATCAAATAATCCTGAAAAAAAATATTGTACACAAATATTTTGTACAATTGTACACATTAAATGTTTCTTGAGCAGCAGATCAGCATATTAGAATGATTTCTGAAGGATCATGTGACACTGAAGACTGGAGTAATGATGCTGAAAATTCAGCTTTGCCATCACAGGAATAAATTACTTTGTGAAATATATTCAAATAGAAAACAGTTATTTTAAATTGTAATAATATTTCACAATATTACTGTTTTTACTGTATTTTTAATTAAATAAACGTAGCCTTGGTGAGCAGACGAAACTTCTTTTAAAAACATTAAAAATCTTAGTGGTTCCAAACTTTTGGACTGTACTGTACCTTAAAAGGGATTCTGGCCGAAAGAAGTTGTGTTGTTTTGTAGACGTTGAGATGTTTTTACTGGAAAACAAGATGATACTGATTAAGAATATGATTTTTGCAGTCTACAAGCAAACGATCATATTACTCATCAACAGAAGTTCTGAAAGACAAAGTTACAAAAGTATTCAGAAAGCTAGTTTAGGGATTTAAATATGCATGGTGGAAATTATAGCAGTTCTTCAAATTTAAGAATGTATTAATTGCCAAATAATAAATTATGAGAAATGTTTAAAAGAGCTCATGGAAGATCTGTATCTTCAGCTGTTTCATAAAATTTGTGTCTCTACAAGAAGGAGCACCTTAACTAATCATCTTGTTTCATTTGTATAATTAAAAAAGTTCAGTTTCATTTATAAACCAAATGAAATGACTTGACCTAACTTTTCATATGCTGCTGCTTCATTTATGCAAAATGAGCGAACATTTCCCAAGGTTAGTCACACTAACCTAAAACCACAGATTCAGAAGAAGTTTGCTGATCTCTTCTGTGGCCTAATACTGCCATAAATCGATGTTCTAACATTGTCTTCTCACAGTCATGGACTCCACTACACTTCTGTCTGTGGTAAGCGGGGCTGTCCTCCTGTCAATCATCCTTGTAACCAGTCTTTGTACATACTGCTGGCGGCATAAACAGCCAAGTAAGAACTCTATCTACAATTTTAAAAAAAAATGTTCTTCCTCTCTCTCTCTCATCAAAACTTCACGGTAAAAGGGATGTTTTTCAATTTGTACAACATGACTTTGCACAACTCTGACAATGACGCTGTAAGAAAGAGTTATAATGATAGTTTTGCACTTTCACTAACATTACGCGACGTTATTATCGAGCTACAACAGGTTTTTTGTGTAGTCGAGCTACAGTCATCATCCTCCTGTGCTAGTGTATCTTTCTGGAAAATGAGCAGAACGACAAGGCCAGATTTTAGTCAGACTCGGCGTTCTGCGCATGCTCGTATTATAGACACGTTTGCTGCCTTCACGTGCTATGCTATCGGAAATTTGATAATTCCGACTTCTGAAGTCGTGATTACGAGCTCGAAATGGGAGGGTGTTCATGTGCATTTTTTTTTACCTAGAAAACTGGTATTTACGATAATTCCGAGAGCGCGTGAAGGCTATTTAATGCTTGAAACATTTAATGTTTACTAGTTGGTTGAGGCCGAGCAATAGTTACATTAGGGGGGTTTTTTCAACTGCTTACACACATTTTCAAAACCTTGCCTATTTTTTTCAAAACTTTACACACAAATCCAAGAATTGTACACACAAAATGCTAAATTACATCTCTTGCGAAATAAAGCACTACATTCAAAATATCACAAACACATACGTTGCAAACACCTTTGCCATAATATTCTATTTTTGGATATATCATATACACACAGTTATTCAAAACCTAAAGCTCTTCTTTCATGAGCTCCTGTGTGCATTTCTGTACAAGATTGAAAGTAGTTGGCAGAGAGATGTTGAAAAATTCACGGTAAAAACGGAAGCAAGATTAAATCCAAACTATTAATTTATTGTTTACTGTAAGCATTTGTGGTTGTGAATACAGTATTACACAGTATGAAAGAAAAGAAATACATCAACTATGTGTAGTTGGACATAAACAATGGTTGTGTTTGAAAAAGGAAATCAAGATACTTCCTGTTAGATTTTTGTGTGTTTAATAGAGAATTGTGTTGTGTTTTGCAAAAAGTGCTATTTTATGTAATTGAAAACTGAGTCGAAGGCCGAGAATTAGTGTATGGTTTTTACAGATTTGGTGTGTGCTTCTAGTGTTTGAGTGTCAGGGTTCAGAAATTGTGTGACAAGTAAGGATTTTGTGTGTAAGCAGTTGAAAAAACTGGTAGCCCGTCAAAATTTTAAGGCGAATGTGATGATTAATATCCGTTGTAAAAGTATTGTGACATGATTTAGTATTTTATTGGGTATATTTTATTTATTTTACAGCATCCATCCCTCAGAGGTCCAGTGACTCTAGTCCAGAATACAACTCAACGTAAGAAATAAAATCTCGCCTCAAATTTTTGCCAAATAAAAGGATCTTGCCTGCTACACTATTGTATCAGTCAGAATTATCATATCTACAGTATGTTTTGGTTTAAAGTTGTGTTTCAAGCTGTATACCCTGTGTGTGTTGGCTCAACATTATCTCTCTTCATACAGATTTGTGGTTCGGCATCCCCAGTCGACATGTAAATAAATTGTTCTTTCTTCTAACACACAACAAAACATAAGTTATTGTATAATCTGTAGTGTTCATATTAATACATAAATGCTTGTAATCCTCTCTTATTATTCAGATGCACCTCATCCAGACCCTCACAGAATTATCAATGTACCTTACCCACTACCCAAGTGAGTTGACACACAAACACAGATATACACATTCACAGACTGTTGTGCTTCACTGTGTTAATAACCTCTCTTCCCTCAGTTCACTCAGTTCACCATCTATTACTGTCACAAAGGTGCCCTCCTGTCCTCCCTCAGAAAGTGAGTAATGCAGTTATCATGGTCTTTGAGAGAATATAATAATCTAACAGCTCAAGTGTCATAAAAAACAGCACATTTTTGATGTTTGTCATTGTTTACTGCTTTGTTACTACAATACAAACCTGTATGACAGAAAAGATGTCACATTATATATTTATATATATATAAATGTGACTTTGAACTACACTTTATGTATAAAAGTTGCTATGTAAGTAAATGATGAGTGGTATTATTATTATTAAGGCACACACTTTTTGTCTCTGCAGCTGGAAGTCAAGCCAGTTATGTGAATCAAAACGGTGAGAAGAAAAGCAACATTCATGACGATGAGCATGGTCTGTGATAAATTGACACATTTTTTTGAGTAGTTATGGAGTGTTATTGTGTTATTATGGGTTACATGGAAACTCTTGGTGAGTGAACAAATGTGTGTGCATGAGAGATTGACTGGTAAATATATGCGATTCCTCTCTAGACAGTGAAGATGAGCGGGATGTTCAGCTTCCAGGTGACTACATGTAAGAGCACTCATTCCTGATCCCAAATCTTCACAAGTTGTCCCAAACTACTAGTCAGGCTAAAGCTGAAAAATTTTCCGCATGAAACTGAAAATATATTTTTATTCCATCCAGAACCGTGATTCCAGATCCCCCACATTCCCCAGGCAAACAGCCTTCATCCCAGAGTTCAGGTAAACGATCTGAGATTAAACAAGTATAGAAATGTATTTACATTTGTTTATTTATAAATAAAATAGTCAAATAGAATCTTCTGATGATTTTATGACCTCTAATTTTGTAGATAATACAAATAATTACATCAATGAATTAAGTGGCTCTGAGGATGACTCAATCTCAGGTACTACATGCTGAAAATAAATAATGATGAAAATGCACTGCTGCAATACATATCGTAACTTTATCTTGTGAATGCTGTGGTGTTTTTTTTTTTTTTTACAGACAGTCACGATTATGAAAATTTCAAAAATTCTTCAGACCTCCAAAACCAACCGGCTTGTAAGTGTGATTGTTAAAAAAATTTGCTATCACTAAGCAGTAAAGTTTTTTGTTTTTTTTGTACATGGATAATATGTACAGGTCCTTCTCAAAAAATTAGCATATTGTGATAAAGTTCATTATTTTCCATAATGTAATGATAAAAATTAAACTTTCATATATTTTAGATTCATTGCACACCAACTGAAATATTTCAGGTCTTTTATTGTTTTAATACTGATG